>CM060605.1:39313146-39530646 GCA_030578255.1 Tiaroga cobitis
GCCATGCAGGAACTTCTTGCAAATGTACCCTGAACAGTCTACATACTCCTGAAGTAGTATGAGTAGTATACTTATCCGGACATGGTGTTAAGTTACACTCTCAGAAAAAAAAAATGGTACAAACGTTGTCACTGGGATGGTACCCTTTCAAAGGGTTCTTATATATACCATCTATATATGCACCAATATGTACAATTTAGGTACTAATATGTACCTTTAAGGTACTAATATGCACCCTTTAGGGGTAAATAAAGTACAAAGTGTCTCTTTTTCTGAGAGTGTCGGTTGTGATAGACTGGTGAACAAAAACATAGCAGAATCATAAAGCAGACGAAGGGCATACAATAAAGACGTGTGTCTGGAAATGCACTGGAAGTGAATTTCGGTTAGAAATATATAAACCAAAGACTGAAAGAAATTCAATCGGGTATTACTGTTGTGTCATCACCAAGATGTTCCTCTGTGCCAGATCCATTATGAAGCTTTTGTGAATGTTCAGCTTGTTGTGCCTCCTGCACCAAGAGAGATTTTTATTAAAGAACTGGAGAATCAATTCAATCACTGTCAGCAAGGGAAAATTCACCAAAGTTGCTAAAAAAAGAGGGAAAGAAGACAGAATTCTATAGTGATATGTGATTCTACATGATTAAATGTAATTCTACAGATGTTTATCCATCCACCACCAAAGACTTGTCTGGTAATTGTTGTGCTTGATTCAGAGGATGCCATGGAGCCTGGGATATCTTTACTGGCTGTTACATTTCAAGCGATTTGAGAATTTCTATGTATTAAGCTAGATGTTTTGAGTGACATTAAGGTGGAAAAAGGAAAAACATTCGATTTGTGTGTACTATTGCTGGGTGAATACTGTCTCAAATATCTTTCTCTTTTGTCTCTACTTCTGTATTCTACTTTACTAAAACTTTTAATTAAAGTCATTCAAATATCTGAAGATAGTTGAGGCCTAAAACGGTACCAAAGCGATGTTTGGGTAGTTGGCAGATAGTGTACATGACTGGGAACAAGTGAAAAAAAGATTTGGTTGTTATTTGGCCAAGTTGTTAAAGGGATAGTTCACCCAAAAATGTTATTATTTACTCACCCTCATGTCGTTCCAAACCCGTAAGAATTTCCTTAATCTTCGAAACACAAATACAGATCTTTTCTATTAAACCTGAGAGCTTTCTGTCCCTCCATAGAAAGCTACGCAACTACAACTTTGACGCTTTAAAAAGTTCAGCTTCAGGTTCTTGCGTAAAACCTCGTAACACACGAGAATGGACCTAATTGGTTCTTGCAGAAGCTCAAACTATCTTGTGTTTACACGAGAATGATCCTCATTGGTTCTTGCAGAAGTTCAAACGTGCTGCGTAACACGAGACTGAACCTCATTGGTTCTTGCAGAAGCTTAAACGTGCTGCGTAACACAAGAATTAACCTCATTGGTTCTTGCAGAAGCTCATACGTGCTGCGTAACATGAGAATGAACCTCATTGGTTCTTGCAGAAGCTCAAACGTGCTGTGTAACACACGAGGATGAACCTCATTGGTTCTTGCAGAAGCTCAAATGTGCTGCGTAACACGAGACTGAACCTCATTGGTTCTTGCAGAAGCTCAAACGTGCTGCGTAACACAAGAATTAACCTCATTGGTTCTTGCAGAAGCTCATACGTGCTGCGTAACATGAGAATGAACCTCATTGGTTCTTGCAGAAGCTCAAACGTGCTGCGTAACATGAGAATGAACCTCATTGGTTCTTGCAGAAGCTTAAACGTGCTGCGTAACACAAGAATTAACCTCATTGGTTCTTGCAGAAGCTCATACGTGCTGCGTAACATGAGAATGAACCTCATTGGTTCTTGCAGAAGCTCAAACGTGCTGCGTAACACGAGACTGAACCTCATTGGTTCTTGCAGAAGCTTAAACGTGCTGCGTAACACAAGAATTAACCTCATTGGTTCTTGCAGAAGCTCATACGTGCTGCGTAACATGAGAATGAACCTCATTGGTTCTTGCAGAAGCTCAAACGTGCTGTGTAACACACGAGGATGAACCTCATTGGTTCTTGCAGAAGCTCAAATGTGCTGCGTAACACGAGACTGAACCTCATTGGTTCTTGCAGAAGCTCAAACGTGCTGCGTAACACAAGAATTAACCTCATTGGTTCTTGCAGAAGCTCATACGTGCTGCGTAACATGAGAATGAACCTCATTGGTTCTTGCAGAAGCTCAAACGTGCTGCGTAACATGAGAATGAACCTCATTGGTTCTTGCAGAAGCTCAAACGTGCTGCGTAACACACGAGAATGAACCTCATTGGTTCTTGCAGAAGCTCAAATGTGCTGCGTAACACGAGACTGAACCTCATTGGTTCGTGCAAAAGCTCAAACTTTCTGCGTAACACACGAGAACGATCCTCATTGGTTCTTGCGGAAGCTCAAACGTGCTGCGTAACACACGAGAATGAACCTCATTGGTTCTTACAGAAGCTCAAACGTGCTGCGTAACACGAGAATGATCCTTTAAAGATTATGTGTATTTTTAGTCATTCTTTACTCAGATGCATTTACATTGTCACTGTGCCTCAGATGCAATCAACTCTATCTGTGTCTGTAAAGGTGTGAACCAAATGGCCCATACAGACGTATGGCCCATAGAAACTGATGGGTGTGAAGATCCCATTCCCACTCTACAGATAAAGCGTTGTTGAAAATCCGGCTCGCCGAAGTGATAAAATAAAACAAAATTCTGTATCAAAATTTATAGGCAAGACAAGTAGTTTGTTTAGGCTGGGTTGTATGGAATTACAAACCTGCGCACATATTTTCAAAAGCACATAACTATAGAATCAATTCTTAATGCGCATGTGAACGCCGTCAGCGTCAATCACAGGTTCGCGTTTAAAGTCTGTTTAGAGAGAACGGCGTCGTCTTAGTGGCCCCTAATTTAATAACAAATGATCATTTCAATGGAGGTGAATCAATTAAAACTAACTTTAGCTGGATATAACATTATACAAGAACCGCTATAAAGCCAAAACAATCTATGTTACCTTAAATTATATGTTTATCTCTGTAAAGCTGCTTTGGAACAATCCATTGTTAAAAGCGCTATATAAATGAAGATGACTTGACTTGAATTGAATTGAATGACAAAGATGCAACATTGCTCAGAGTAGATTGCAGTGTAGTTCATTCTCCTGTGGGAGGTCCTAACCGTTTTCTATTCTATTCTATTCCTTTTCTTCCTTGTAGGCCTGAAACGAGACTTCAAGAGATTTCCACGACGCATGCGCGAGAATTGCGATCTCCTTCAACTACTTCAGTTAAGTTCTCGCCCGTGTGCGTCGTGGAAATCTCTTGAAGTCTCGTTTCAGGCCTACAAGGAAGAAAAGGAATAGTCGAATAAAGTCGTTATTTTTGTTTGTTTTTTCGCACAAAAAGTATTCTCGTCGCTTGATAAACTTATAGTTGAGCCACTGTTGTGACATGGAATATTTAAACATTTTCTTCATTGACTTTCTGGGCCGTCAGGATTCATTCCCTTAGGGAGCCTATGGAGGAGTGATCCAGCTGTCACATTTAATCATAAATATCTTCATTTGTGTTCCGAAGACGAACGAAGGCCTTACGGGGTTGGTACAGCATGGGAGTGAGTAATTAATGACTTAATTTTCATTTTTGGGTGAACTAACCCTTTAAGATGGTTTTCTATCAATCAAGAAAAGGAAACACACAGAAAGAAACAAAAAAAAACCAACAACCTTAGATCCTGGTGGAGGTGTCAGACCCAAAAATTCATAGACTGTGTTGTCCTCTTTGGCATCAAAGAATGTGTCGTAGTCCTGCAATTTAGGATAGGAAACCATCATTAGCATTTTAAAGCAAATAATCTGGCAATTAATGTGTCGTTTCTGATGGAATTCAAAATATTGTTTTATTTTTTTCTATAAAACATTAGTGGATGGGGACCACATCTGCTAAAAGTACCATAAAATGAATGTAGTCGAAGTAAGTTGTCCATTTGACTTGATTTAAAATATCATGAAGCCGTACAATAACTTTTAGAGGAGAACTTTTAGTCATTATTCCAACTTTTACATTAACTTTTAGTCATTATTCCAACACAATCTCACTTTGGTAAATTAGTGGATAATTCATATGAATTCATGAAGTTCCTCAAAGAAAAAAAAATGTGTTCCCTAAAACTGCAAACAATCACACACACAAAAAAAAACAGCAAACACAACGGAATTAAAATCTGAGTGTAATTTATAATACTGTTAACCACAGACATTATTTTCCTCAAAAAAGCTTGAACCATTTTACAGCCCCTTAGGAAATACCCCAATGGAAACCATGGTTTGTATATGGTCAATTTCTTCCAAGTTTAGGACTACTAAATGTACAGTTCTTTTGAATACGTTTTTGGTGGGTTTCTGCTGCCTGTCTTAAAAAAGTGGATTTTACATCTCTTAACCTGGATAAACGACTTGTGAAAACGTTTACTCATTAGGTCTTTTAGAAGGGCAGTTTTATAGGAGCCTCTGTTTTAGCTGGTTCTTACCCCACAATACATCTCCTCATTGAAAATCTGTGGAGGAAGAGGAATTCCAGTGGTGGGCTTCTTTTCTCCAGGGACGTTTTCCCTCATCCACAGCCGGTTGTCCTCATTTGAAGCAATGTCAAGCTGTGCGTAATCGATTTTAAGTGCCTCAAGAAACCCGACAACATCTTGTTGTTTCTTTTTGATCTGTGGTATTAGTAATAACAGATTATTGACGTGAATCCCAAGACACTTGAAAAAAACATTCAAACACACAAAAAAACTAAACATTCAAATTCTTCCAAATTCAAAACATATACATCACTCACTCCAGATAGCAGTTCATTGTAAAATGCAGTAGATAATGCATTTGACATGTTAATACAGTAATGATGACAGAAGATAAACATGTTTCTTTGACATAAACCATAATACATTTTTTTAAAAATCCAGAAAAGTTTTCAGAATTAGAATTTACCAAAATAGGCTTTATGCCGAACGTCTTATGAAAACAGGAAAACTGGTCTCAATGCATCCGCTTGTCAGAGAAAGTGTTAATAAAGTGTTATGAGAGGACGAACTGATGGCGATATCTATGGACTTATAAGGTAATCGGCTAACCTATCTATTTCTTTTAATTGTTAGTTTTTTATTCAGTTTAAATATTAAAATATTAGTGAGAAGAAGAAAGAAAATCGATACCAATCTGCATATGTGATGGACATAGGTTAACTGTCACCATCCCGTACACGGGATAACTTTACTTCGCTATATTACTACTATTAAATCCTAATCTAATTATGACAAACTATATATCGTTGGAAAGGTCTAAGACTGCTAAATAGATATTTGACTGCTGTTTTTTGCTACAAATTATGTAGGAAGAGTAACCGATGATTTTTTGACAAGAGTGCAGTGCACCTCAAAAAAATCTGCATCATAACAGGAGGTCTGACCTTTGTCACAAAAAGTTGACGCACACACCTTTAATAATTGAAACTTTGGTTTTCATGCTAAAAGTTCATAATAAAACATATAATCTAGTATTTTTGAATAAAAAATTATAATATAATATTAATATCCTCTAAAAAGTATAATAAGTATTTTATCCTCTAAAATATAATATTATCTTTTTTATCGCCTTTTTTTATTATATCACATATTTTAGTAGTTATCATAAATTAGGTATCATTTGAAAGCTTACAAACTCAGAATTTATCCTGTGAAACCCGTTTTGAAATTGAACGTTGCGTTACCATAGAAACGGTACTCTAAAATATTTTATCAGGCTCCTCCCCTTTTGGGCATCATTATATTTCATAATTTGTGATCAAAACCTTTTCTAATCTTGACAAAACACATATTGTCAGAAAGGTCTGAGTCTCAAGGTTCCAAATTTTGTGACAGAATTGATATTTGGACAGAAATTTATTAATTTGTTGAGGCAGGATGTATACAACTAAATTCAATGGAATTCAATGGCACCCGGTGGCTATTTTTGGTACTACGCCCAAACAAAATCTCATGGGAACTTCAATGTTTGTGATATCAACTTCAAATTTGGAACATAACTTGGTTAGATATATGGCTTTGATTTTATAGTAATTTTATGGTAAAAAATATTTTGTAAAATATATATTTTATATAAAATAAAAAACATATAGTACAGTATATTTGATTTACTGTAAATTTAAACTTCCATAACTTTTTCATACTTTCATTTTTTGAAGTGTTTTCACTTCAGCAATAATCTGCTGAGTGTTTCCTTTAAAACAAGACCAAATTTAGGTATTTATTCCAAAGCATTCTTGAATTACAACCATTTAAGTTTGAATAGTGCATTTTAACCCCCATTCTCAAAAAGGGGGGTGACAGCTAAGGGGTTAAGCTCATCTTTGCTCGCTCCTTTGAAGGTATCTTGAGTAAAACGGCTTTATATTTCAAGTCCCCCTGTGGTGAAAATCAAGTTTTTAATGTTGTGTATGTGTCTATGTGGTTTTTTTAATATGCTTTAAGACAAACCATGTGCAAATTCATAAGTCGACAGCATTGCTGAGTATTTTCTCTTTGAAACTGCAGTGAACCAAAGACAGTCTCAAAAACACGGTTTGAAATCGCTGGTGTTTCTGACGTCACACACTACCTTGTAACCAATCAGATCAACGTGTGATCGTCAACCAGTGGATCTCTGAGCTGAGTGAGTGAGTGGAGGCGGGACTCATTTGCATATTCATAGAACCGCGTATACTAAATGAGGCAAGGGTGTAGTGACATTCAAGCTATTTTATACTGTAAAATATTATACTGCACACGTTATACTGTATTTTCAGAGTAGTTAGCCAACGTTTTATGTGTTTGTTCTATATTTGTTTACAATTTGTTTACTCAATTAAAATGCATGGACCTCTGAACACTTTTTAGGGGATGGGTGTAACACATTATGCTTAAACAAATGTATGTTTTTTTTTACCTCTTTTATTTATGTATTGCTATCCATCTCACACTTATGTCTGCAACAAATTAAAGTCTAAACTGTAGGAAGTTTATTACTGAAAAATATGAATTAAATTCATATTTAGGTTCTTGAAATTTATAATGTTAGTACACAGATAAAGACACGTCATGAGAAAAAAAAAATCTTATGTGCAAAAATATGATGGGACAGTTGCAAAAACACACTATGTTAAGACTGTGTCTAATGAACAAGCCAGACCAACTAACAGTTAGTCATTGAAATCAGTCTTAATTTTCCAATACAATCGAATTCGACCAATCTACATATTTATGCAGGGTTGCCAAGTCCACAGGTTTTCCGAAGGTAATTGGGCTATGCTTTAAACTGTAGCCACGGGATGAGTTTTGATATATGGGATTTGGTCTAATGCTTTTGAGCTATTTTTAATTGGCCATTGGTATAGTTTTGTTACGCAGACCTGGCAACTTAAAAAAAAAAGTTATTACCTGTCTTAAAGAAAATAATTAGATGACTAACTGTCAAGACAAGCGGTTCATGCAATCAATCAATATTTTTGAAAAAAAGCAAAAATTGTTATCGGTATACCCTAATTATTTTGAATGATGACCACAAATGT
The DNA here is from genome assembly GCA_030578255.1 of Tiaroga cobitis. Lineage (NCBI taxonomy): Eukaryota > Metazoa > Chordata > Actinopteri > Cypriniformes > Leuciscidae > Tiaroga > Tiaroga cobitis. The sequence continues at coordinate 39,320,783 of CM060605.1, forward strand.
AAAATTTAGCTGGTGTTTTCTAGGTGTGTTATGTATTATGGTGCGTTCAAGTCAGGTTGTTAAGATCGTATTTATGAGTTGACCGCACATGAACGCCACCACAATGTCATAAATACGAGATGAATTTCGGGATTTTCTTCAAGCCCCGATCTATACGAGTTGGGGACGTGTCAGTGAACAACATGGCGGAATACCACAATCCTTAAAGCTACAATATGTCATTTTAACCTCTTACAATAACAAAGGCGTAGATTGATGACGCGGTGATAAGCGGAATCATGGAACTTGTAGTCATGCCGATGGATCTAATAATGTTTATGGATGAGTGAATGCATTCATGTTTTTAACATGACTGTGGTATGAAGCAGGGCGCAACTGCAGACAGATATCAGCGCCACACGCGAGTCCCGCGGATATAAAGGAATGAGGACATTTATTCTACTGAACTACACGCAAGTGCTGAATTACTCTTCATACAAGTCAGTTTATTCGACGAATTAAACTTGTGAGGTGACGCAGCTCTGTTTCACTTGGTCTACACTATCATACTAAACTGCATTTGTGTGTGTTGAAAGTTATAATGTTATTCTATGTGTTAGTTTGTTTGCTATATGAGACTAGCAGTAAGCTAGATCAACATTAGAATAACATACTGATCATATTCTAATTCTTTCATCATTTCTGTCAGGAGTAAACAAACCACATTGGTTTATTATCATCAACTATCGTCAAATACGATTGACAATTAGCATACAGTTTGGATTGGCGATATGGTTCCTTTCTGGGTAGAGAACTCCCTGCGTATCCATGCAGCCTAGCATGGATAAGAGCAACAATAAACCCCCTTAGGGTAAACAGAACAGAATCAACATGAATGTATGCAGATATCAATAATTCAAGATTCGAGAATTTATTCTGATTCAAGGGGAATCAGAATGTCAAACCCTGACTGGGCGAGAGGAGGAGCTGGGGATGGAGGAGGGTAATTCGCTCCTGAGAAACGCGATAGCTGTTGATAATACTGAAGGAGCTTATATACAGTGATAGGCATCGTATTCCTATAGGTAGACGTGGATCAGCTGAGAGTCAGATGATGAGAGCTTGACTAACGGGACCTGCCAGAACTGACGCTACGCTTTATGTTGAGCTATATAACATTGATTCGTTTTATGTACATTTGCTCACCTGTCTAATAAAGTACATGCAAGAGCGGCGTCTCTGTCAAGTCGAAGTTTGTCGTGGACGTGGAGCTCTCGGCATCTCGAAAACGCCACGCCGATATTGATCCTCGTTTTATTTCTCCTTTTGTCCCAAAGTCTGCTTGCCATGGTCCATAATGTTTGAACGAAACAACAACACGTGCCGCTAGACGTAACGCACTACGCAGTTGTCCACGTCTGTCGCCATGGTTTACTATAGCAGTACAAGTGGAAACCAGGGATTACGCGGATATAGCGTCATTGACAGGCGACAAGTGACAGGGCAGGCACTATTTAAGATTGTGAATTTCTCTGAATTTACAAATTCTTGGAAAGATTGAAGATAATGTAAGTACACAATTGAAAGAAATATAACACTGTGCAAGTGGTTTTTGGATATTTTGATACAAAATTCTTACATATTGTACCTTTAAAAGGTGCAGTATGTAAGATTGACAGCTAGTGGTTAAAAAGGGTACTGCAGTCCAAATTCCAAATATTGGAGAGAGTTGTTTCCTTCGCCCCGTCCTCATCAGACTCGACACTCACACTGGTTGCCAATTTGAAGACACTCAACAGGAACAAGCGCAATTGACAACGAAAGCCGAGGAGACTCAACATTAAGTTGATGAGTTGATTTATTGATTTATGATTGATGAGTTAATATTCCATGGGCGCAATGCGCTGTGTTTTCCGCCAACTGACAACCTGTGGTGGCGAAAGACTATTGGGTAAATTGGCAACCTGCGGTAATGAACAGACCAAAACAAAAACATACATTTCTACATGAAATGCACATTTCAAAGTTAAAAAAAAACTTTCTGTAGCATTGTTTTTCAGAGAAACGAGAATGTGAACTGAGCTTATTTCCTAAATATCTGCAAACATTATGGTATTATGCTTTAGTAGTCAAAAAAAATCAAACAGCACCTTAAAAGGTATTTAGCAGTGATATTGTCAGGCTTGTCTTTTTACAGCGAAGTAAGCTAGTTGCCTACACAATATAATAGCATTATAATAACAATAGTAACGAAAGTGCAGTTCATAAATTAATTAAAAACATAACAAAAGCAAAACACACCTGATGCACATTCCTTGTTCTTCATTTTCTAGAAGTAGAGTTTAAAAACCTTGCTTTATTTATGTGTAATTAATGAAGAGAAAGTACACCGCCATTACTCCGACGAAAGTGCTATAGAGACGCCTGCCGTCGTAGACACGACTTCCCACCTCGTAAATACCGACTTCCCAGGAGGACTTGAACATTAGGCTAGGTTGTAACAACACTCCCTCATTAGACATGGACGCTAATTTACACGGTGGGTAGCTAGTAAACCCTAACAAGTTCAAACATGACAGTACCCTACATTTTTTTGTTAGTGATAAAGTTAAGATTACATCATTAGTACTGTTAAGCTATATCTTTAAAAACACTTAAATCAATAAATAAACACGTCCTGCTAAGTAACTCAAATCAGTTCTGGAAGTTTCATGTTTAAAGGAATAGCATGCTGATTTCTGGAATGTGATCTCAGAGATATTTAAGGAAACTGGCGGAGCTGCATCGGTTATTAGGTCACTCAGGATTATTTAAACATGCTTGAGTCAAAACATTTTTTAGGCTTTAAAATGCATACGCTAAATTATTGCAAATACGCTTTTGGACTATCGATTGATTCATTCCGCAATCTGCATTAAACACAATCGAGCTCAACGCGCTTCGGCTCATCGACCTGTTGAATGACTGAACAATAACACACTTGCTGTCCGGTTTCTTACCGCCGTCGATCCCGAGGAGGATGCCAGGAAGACTTTAATGACCATTTTGTAGGAGTGCGAGGTTAAATTATCAGGGAAAAGTGTTTAAAGACACAGAGATCCTCCCCCCTTCGGCTGGAAAGCACAGACACCGCGCTTCGGTCTCAGTCTGGACTCTGGTGTCTATTTCTGTCCTGAGAGCATCATTGGCGCGTTGGTCCCGGTTTGTCCCAGTGCTGTCTGAGTGATTGGCGATTTCAACTGTCTGTCCACATCAGGAGCTGCTAAAGTTAGGGTAACGACCCGCATATATGGGCAGAGATGCTGTTTCTCAAGAAACGTGCAATTTGCATTGACAACAACAAAAAAGTGTTGTGAATTTTACCTTCATGTTATGTTGTTGACTGCAACTTTGTATGCTAATCATCACTGTTAATATTGCTTATCATTTTCAAAATTACAAATTCAAACTAGAAAGTTATCACTGTTGAGGGAAACAAGTGGGAATGTGGTCCCGGGCCCTGTGATGAGGGGGTCCCATGAGGTCTTGTAAAGTTTCGGCTATCTGGGAAGAGAGACCCTACCCATTAAAGTTTTGTCCTGGGCTCTGTCGTGCGGGATCAGAACATCACAGAGGCTTGAGGATGGGTGCTTTTGACTCTGGACAACAAGAAACTAGCAATGCTCTTCTACAATGACCCAGAACACCCAACAAAACTCAGCTAACAACTCCCCAGAACGTAGTAGTAAATATTGAAATTAATAATAATAATAAATGCTGAAGAAGTATTGTTCATTCTTAGTTCATGTTAACTAAGGTATAGTTAACTAATGTTAATAATGAACCTTATTGTAAAGTGTTACCAAAACTTCTATTGCATGTTCAAATGTAATAACTTGCTCTTCCTGATGCTGATGTCACCAAGGCCTCACAAACCGCTATTGAAGCAATATTTTATCAAACTTGCATTTGGTTTGGCTGCATTCTTGCATATTTGTGTAATGCCCTCTTTTCATGATCCAATCAATTCCCAATGGCTAAAATAAGATGCCCATTTCACAAAATCAGTACACATTATTCCGAAGAATGTCTTTGAATATTAACATTTTATCAACATTTAATGACACTGTGCTTTCTTGTGTTTCTTTTTATTAGACAGACCAGTGAAGGGTTGAGACATGTAGACATAACTGAAGATATGACAACGGGATACGGGAATGCAACAAGGCAGCCCAGACTCAAACCTGTGTCCACATTATGTCCTTGTGTGCACAAATAATCCTATCTTTATTCTTAAAAAAACATGGTTCAAAACATTTTTTTATTCTACATTTTCTGAATGTATTTGGTAAATAACAGCTATTCGTTGACATTTTGAGCGTCAGTGACACAAGAACAAGGCACAGCGGGATCTAAAAATGGCGATTTGCTGTAATCAGTTCTTGATCTTTTTTTCTTCTTCAAAATTATGAGATAAAATGTTGTGTATTTTACAAAAGTATAACCCCGTGTTTTGTGTGAAGTGCACAAGGACATATACGTACAGCAAGCGGATAATGTGTGAACCGGGTGTTACAATGACATGTTTTATCATATTACATTTTACAAACAAACCAAATAAAGCAGCAAGAACAGGTTTTTGAACAATTTGATATCTGGATGTCTGCATTGATTACTCAAAACACACAAACCATCCCAAAAGCTTGAGAGATGCACAAAACTTGAAAAGGCTGCAAAGGTATTGCTAAAGGTGTTCATGAATTCATCAATCCGGAAAGAGGGGAGACCCAAGGACAACCAAGGACCTCCTGAAAACTTTATAAACTGTGAAAGTGAACAAGAATAGTGTTCATGAATGAATAACATGGAGGAAATCACTGCTGCCAACTAAAACATAGAAGCATTTGTCTAAGATCATCTGGATGTGCCGCAAAGCTTCTAGGAAAATGTTCTGTGGACAAAAGTTTAACCATTTTTTTACTGTTAAAAACTCTTTTAGACCCAAATCACACAAGTAAACCAACTAAAGAATGCCTTCTCTGCTAAAGGGGGATCAATAAGTTACTAAATTCACATTATTTTTTCACCCTGCACTGGGAATGATTACTTGGTATATCCAATAAAACTGTAAAAGGTACAATTGTTTGTGTGTTATTAGTCTAGCCAGAACAGAACAAATTGTATGAGTAATCGATGCAGAAATCCAGTTATTTCCAAAGGGTTCCTAAACATATTCTTGCCACTATAAAGGCAATTGAAGAAATACAACTCGCATACCTCATTTTCACATTTATTAATACATGGACATTTTTTTGAAATACAATCAATAAATAGATTTGAAACACTGACAAAAAAGAAAAGAAAAACTGTAACACCAAAGCAAGCCCAAATATACAATTATGGTACAAGTAATAAATAATCAACCTTTTGATGGTATCAACTTATATCATAAAGCTTAAACCAGTGTTTTGCCATTTGTTAGGAATGTTCACATGTCAGCATTTTCTAACTCAATGCAAATAAAACATTTTAAATGTCATTACACAACTTGTACATTTACCACAGACTTGACCTGTTTAACAGAACAGTGAATGGTATTTTTGTTTAATTAAAAGAATCACTGAGATAAGGCCAGATGTCTTGAGCCCTGCTCTAATTTAGGCCACTCATGAAAATCCAGTGACTGTGTGTGTATTGATGTTGATATGAAGCGGTTAGTTTAACTGATAGCGTGTAGAACGATGGCCACCACCTTGTTGCAGACAACTAGCCAGCATGTGATTCCAACACCACCTGAGAAAAATCAGGGGGAAAAAAACACTTTATAACACTCTAAACTCCATGCGATTATATTTATTTTATCCAGATGGCAAGTAAATCATGAATATATTTAGATGTCACTTTGTTCAAGACTTTTTAAATCAATAATTTATCCTACTATCCCATCAGAGTGGCAATCGAATACAGGGACATACCTGCAACTCCAGAAGGAAAGGCTACTAGTCTCTCCAGCGGAGCAATCCATTTACTGGGCACAACTGTGACCGGATCTGCGTAATACTTCAATATGAGTGAGATCATGACGGCCGCCTAACAACACACAGTAGAAAACAGAACAACATGCCATTACGAGAGAAATGCACAATGCAGATACATCATATTAACACTGTAAAGCCTGACATGTGAAATGATAGTCAGAAAAAAATGAATTTCTTGAAATGGAAGAATTCATTCAACCTTTAGACAAAATAAAAAAAATGTTTGCGTATTAATTAGTCGAGAATCTTCTATGAGATCTTTAAAACAGTATAGCAGACTATTAACATAAAATGCATATAAATAATAAATATCAGTTGTCACTCTACACGATTTTTCTAAAACATGTACGGGTAATCAAGTAGACCTGAGTTGCTTCAGGCCAGAAAATGTTCATCTAGAAATATTACTAACAATATATAAAATTATTTTTGTGTTTTTTTTTTTGAAAGTTTTCATAGCAAAAATAGGCATGGAGCATGGTCTGAAGGTGGACGCTTTTACAATTATACTAAACGACTTTTTACTTATATTGTGTACAGCAAGGTTTTGATCAGGTTGAAATCTGCATATCAAATATGATACAGTAGGCTTCATGGGGTTAATACGCAAATTAAAAATGCTCCTAACTCACCTGAGAAATGTAAAATACAATATTCACAATCCATTTCATTTTGGCTTGTTGTGCAGTTCTTGATTTGACTGTAAAGAAGAAGAAAAAAAAACAAAGAATATAAACAAAAGGCCTAAGAGGATTTCGATCTACTCAAGTTGTCCTCAAATCCAGTCCCAGAAGGCCACAACCCTGCAGAGTTTCGGTCAAACCCTGTACCTGACTGTCATTTTCTAGCAACTCTGAAGGGAAGTTAGTGAGGGAAGGGCATAAAAAAAACTTCAATACAGCCCATGTAATGTGATTGGTTATCTAGGCACACGTGATCCAAGTTGGCCATTACACTTTCTCCAATGGTAGAGGCACAGAGCCAATAATAAGACCATCTCTGTCTGAAGACATTAGTGTCGGAGCTAAACTCTGCAGGGTAGTGCTCTTCCCTGAACCCTGCTTTAAAACAAATAATTTATTCCCGTCCCAACCCATCCAACCCTGCTGGTATTATCAAGCACTCCTGAAGATCTTAATCAGCAGCTTCAGATGTGTTTGATCAGAGCTGAACTTTACAGAAAAGCAGTTCTCCAGGAAGAGGATTGGGCACCCATGAGATGAAAGATTTTCACAAGTTATTCATGTAAATGTTGGTCTGTTGCTCATAGCACAAGAGTCATGTGAGCTACATTCAAGGTGCATTTTCGTTCTTTTGGAGGCCAACAGTGTGAATCCCTGTCCATCTTTACATGGTCAGGTTCTACAGATGTAGACAATGATCAAAACCATTTTAGACTTTGGATGTCATATCTCACCGTCATGTCACTCCAAACCCATAAGACTTACACTTCTTCATCTTCAAAACACAAATGATCAAGGTTTCTGTCTCTCTTTTGAAAGTCCATTACAACAAAACTTTTGACGCCCTCAAAAAGTTCATGAAGCCATTGTAAAACAAATCCATATGCCATCCAATACAGAGCTAAATGGGTGGAATTTAGAAATCCAATACCAAGCGATTTCATCCAGGTCTTTTGAAGAGACACAAACACTTTATAATATGATGAACAGAGTAAATTTTGTCTTTTTATTCTCATATAAACATCAATGTACATATGTAGATCACATCAAATATGGTAAAAAGAAACTGAAACGTGATTGCTTAATGCACAAGAACCAATCAAATGTATCTTAATTCATTCATTGTTTTATTATTATTACAGATATATAAATCACAAACGTTTGGCCCAAATGTGCAGCCCTACAAACAAGCACAACAAACCTGGATTTTACTTTAAATCACAATTTTTTATCAGAAAATGCTATTACCGGTTGTTTTTATTCCCCAAATAGTGTAGCCCTAGTATAAAGTGACTGTATCTCTTCAGTACACTTGGATTAAACTACTAAACTCATACAATTTCAATGGAGGGACAGAAATCTCTCAGGATTCATTCAAAGTCTCTTCATTGGTGTTTTGCTTCATTGGTGCCAAAACAATCTGTTACCTTAAATGATATGTTTATCTCTGTAAAGCTGCTTTGAAACAATCCATTGTTAAAAGCGCTATATAAATGAAGATGACTTGACTTGACTTTTGGAGATGAACAAGTCTTATGGGACTGGATCGAGTAATTGATGATATAATTTGAATTTTTGGGTAAACTAACCCTTTTACAACCATGCTTTACTCCAATAACTGTGGCTACACTAGACATGAAGGACAGCGACAGGCAGCAGCTGAGCCATTTGTCTTCCTTCATGAATACTGAAGCCGTTATCTGAAACCCACCTGCCATTTTCCACACTTGGCCTGTGAAGTGAAGAAACTTTTGGTTCCTCAGTTTTCACCCTACTATAAAGTGGACAAGGGCAATCAAACAAACTAGCTCACCAAAGCCATGCTTTCATGCTAGTTTGACTTTCATCAGGTGTGCATTAAAAGATTTTGTTTAAACATCTGTAAACATCTTAACACTTGCTGCCCTTTGCTCCCTGTTTTCAGTATATCAATATTACACAAGTTGCGGCACATTTTGGCTGTTTTCTGGGCTTCTTTCGGTGTTGTGCTGGTTAGAAAGCAATCATTAGCTTGTCACTTCATCTGCAATCTTGCTGCACATGCACCTATAAAGAGTCACAAAATAAAAACTTTATGAGTTTGTGTTTACCCAGAGTCTTCAGTTGGTCAGTCATCTTGTTGATCTTGCGTTCCAGTCTAGCGTATCTGGCAAACTCGTCCATCATGTTGATGCTGGACAGCTCCATCCTCATGTTCTGGATCTCCGTCCTCATCTCAGTCTCCTGATCAGCATCTTTATGGAAGATCTTCGACAGCTATGAGAACAAACACAAAATCTTTTAATGTTACATGTGCTCATTCATTTGAGATGCATTCAAATGTACTCAAAGATTTTATGCTGAATATCCCCAAAAAAGGGAATCAAAAGGGAAATTTATTGTTATTACTGATGAAGATCTAAGAAGGCTATGGAAGTTCGTTTTCGACACGGAATAAAAACATTAAAAAGGTAATTGCAACGTTTATCTCACAGCTCTGACTTTTTTCTCTCAATTACGAATTTATATTTCAGTTTTGACTTTCTTCCCATCTCTCAATTTCGAGTTTATACCTCACAGTTTTTACTTTTTTCCTTCAAAATTCAAAGTTTATATATCACTGTTTTTACCTTTTTCTCCGATTTTTTTCAGTTTTATTTTCTGCCACGGAATAACAAAATAAAAAGGTAATTGCAACTTTTTCATCTCACAGTTGACTTTATCCCCCCTCACATTTTATATATCTATATCACTTTTATATATGACTTTATAATGACAACAATAATCTAAACATAAAAAAAACAGACATTAGCATGTTTTTGAATATGGTATGTTGTTTTTTTGGTCATGTATGGTACGAGCATGTTGGAGTACCATTTACATGAAATGGCATGTTACATTCATAAATGATCATTCAGTATGTGTACATCTAAGTAACAAGGCTTTGACTAATTCATGAAAGAATGGCCCTTTTTATTGGTTTGTGAAAATATTAATACGTCCACATCAAACGTTTGTTTAGTCCTAGTCCTACTGACCGCTAGTTGGTGTTAACGAATTAGTTTTACTTGGTAAAAGCTAAAGAATGGTGGTAGTTTAACAGAACAGCTTTTGTTTGCTGTGACTACATGAAGCTCCTGTAGGGGTAGCAGACATGCTGTAACACCGAGCATTATAATGGCGTCACATCACGACGAATATACTTTTGAAAATATAGATGTGCTTAAGCGTCCCTAAAACCCCTTTGAATCAATACTTACAAATGAAGAAATGGATGGCAGGAGTGTTTTGACGAGGTTGCACAGAAACACACAGCTCAGTACAAGGAACCAGTTAAACCCGGCAGCCATTTTCTTTTCATCACCCTGATCCTCCCCCAATAATACAAACACTGCCTTTAACCACGTTACATGTTTAACATATGCTTATATAATCTAAAAATATACAACATTAAACTACCTGAAAAGGCAATGTTTTTAAGACAAAGGGCGGGTTTTTTTCTTTCTTAAGCGACGTGTTTCTTTAAATGCTTAAAATTATCTGCAAAGCATGAATATCTATAACCAATGCATTATGCAACCAATACTAAAAATTAATGTAAATGCTTAGCTGCTTACTGAAACAACAAATGCAGAAAGTGGCGCCTAAAGTACAGATACAAGCGAATCTGTGATTGACATCTCAACCTACCCACACGGGCACTTTGCTTTGGTTTGAAATGTGGTTGCCAGGACGTTTCAGCCAATCACCACCGAGAAGGGGCGGAGCATAGCTCGCATCAGGTTAGTGCTATAGTGGAAAGAATATAGAAAGGGGAGATCCAATCCGGTTTCAGCTAGTTTCTGTTCCGACAGAACATCAATGCTTGCTTCAGTGTTTCCTAGACCTGGTTTTTACACTTTACTTACCAGTGCGTAAGCTATTTTACTTTATTTTCCTCTTTTTGTTCTAAAAGCACACAAGCTTTAAGCAGCCATGCCGAAAAGGAGCAAAGTAAGTTCAACATTTTTGGATATTTTATTGTGTTTTATAATGTGTGATTTTAAAAGCATGCAATAATTAAATATGCACGTCGGTAGGACGCTTTATGTGAAGTTATACGAGTGTTTACTGCATTTGTGCACGTGTTAATTCGTGATCTAGGGCAGGCGAGTCGGTGGCATGAAACTGGCGCCTTTTTACTTAGAGTGTGTCGACTGCGAGTGGATGTTTAATTATTTTTTATTATAAAAAACATATTATAAAGCGCATGCTCAACCTTAACTTTAACATTAAATATATAAAAAAGTAATAATCACACAAAGGGGTGTAACGTCGTAATGTTTGGGCATGTTATTCCTCATGGAGAACAGCTTGTCCTGCTAATGTTTTCCCTTTTAACTGCGGTGTTTTCCGATCTTTATAACCATATAACAGTTAAATGCGAATTAATGAAAGTTGTATGTTTGAGGACATCGTGGGGTCTTTGTTAGGCCCTGTGTAACTGTAAATACTCGTGTAACGTTAGTTGTGTACGAATCCATATGGTCCTCGAGGAGGACACACACACACTCTTGAGAGCCATGGCTGCCTTACTAAAACACGTTCCATGCCTTATATTCAAATGAGTTTGTTATCCTAGCAGGTTTATTTCATAACGAAGTATTTGCGTGACTGTATTTTTCATTTGACCTTTGAAACGGACTTTGCCAAGTGCATCAAGAAAGTTCTCGCCGACTTTATTCGCGTTTTATTTAACTAACGTTACTAAAGGAAAGCTCGACGCCAAAGCTGGTTTATGTTCACAAACTTAGGCGGAATGTGTCGATTTTACCGTGTTTGCTCGTGGATTGTGTCTTGGGGGCGGAGCTAACGTTCCCCTCCTCCCTTCGACACGGACATTTGTCGTGTAAAACATCGCTAATAGCGGTAATAATACGTTAGCTATTGCCCTCAAATCTGCCGTAAATAAGCGCGCTGTCGTAAACTAAGCCGTCTGGTAGTTCTGTTTACTTTTGTTTTATTTCGCTGTGTTTTATCGACGGATTTAACTCGTACGATGAAGGAATTGGATTGAATGTATGACGCTGCACGGGACCCCTCCCCCACATGCACTTTTAGATTACATAATTGCACATAACTTGGAGGGGGTGTGGGGGGTACGACACCTCCCCCTCAGTCAGCCATCATGTACACATACTAACAGCGTGTGTTTCCTCTGCTACAGGCTAACAATGACACTGAAGCAGCCGGGGTGAGTCTCAGTCCATATCACTGGTACATGTGGAGGGTTCAGCGGGGCTAAAGGCACACCTTGAGAACAGTGGGGGTTTCACTACTCGCATAGTCTATGAGTGCAGAAAATGTATATACATGCATGTATCGAACATTTATAGAGCAATAGATTTTGTGTACATATATCATACATTTTATTTAAATGATTTATTACATTTATTGTTTTTGAAATCTTCTAAATGTATGAGGTGGTGGAGTAAAAGGCTGATCAAGCATGGGGCGAAATACACACGTTATAAGTTAATGCTTGTTCAAAACAATCACTTTAGCTAAGTTTTTTTTTATTCATTTTTGTTCAGTAAATATGCTGTCATTAAAATGTTTATATTACAATATATTTTAAGAATACAGAAACAAAATTAGTCTAAAAAGTAACGATTCTGAAAGCATTGAAGGAGATCCCATAATATACATTTGCAGTAGTAAAAATCAATCGTATTTTATTATATGATGGTTTCATTATAATTATGGTGATTATCTCTAAGGTGGACACCCAACTAGGGCTGTGAAACTATTAATCGCATCCAAAACAAAAGTTTGTGTTTACACAAAATGTGTGTGTGTGCTGTGTATAATTATTTTGTTTATGTAAATATACAGACACATGCATGTATATATTTAAGAAATATTTACATGTGTATATATATTTATTGATAATTTATTTTATAAATAACATATATATTTATATTATAAATTATTTAATATATAAATAAAAAAATCTTAAATATAAACATGCATGTGTATTTATATATACAAAATAATGATACACGTATTATGTGTAAACAAACTTATTTTGGATGTGATTAATCATTTCACAGCCCTACACCCAACTATATATCATATTTCATATCTGAATCTAACCCTGTCAACAAATGGAAAAGTCAGATAGATATTTATTATCATGTTTATTATTGTGCATTTTACCCCAAATACCATGCTTTTACATATTCTTCCATTATTAAAAAAAAACTGTTGCGTTAATTACCTTGAACAAAACTGAAAATCATAAAGACGACCTTTGTCACAAAATATATTCAATATTTTTAGCAAATCTCAGTTGCTACTTAAATCTACAACATTTAAAAAATAAAATAAAAACATTAAATATTAGATCAAATTAGCGCCAAATAAACTTTGCGCTGACAAATTTCCACGTTTATCTTCAAAAGCGTTTTAATGTTTTGGAAGGTGCTGCGGCAAGTTTTTGTGCCATCTAGTGGTTTAGAGGAAAATCAAATAAAATGTGCCTTTAGCCCCGTTGTACCCTATAACAGTTTATCATACAACTCTGATACTTAATGCCTGTTTTCTTTTATTGCCTTCCCATCTTGTCCTCATCCAATAATCCCACAGCCCAAAAGACGGTCTGAGAGACTTCAAGGAGTAAGTTGGTTTTGTCAGTCCCCCTGATTTCATATTTACACAATTCCCTTTTGGTGATGCACATGGCTTACGCTGAACTTCTGTTTCACAGAAACCCCAAACGACAAAGTCTGAGGCCAAGCCCAAGCCAAAGGTAAATCAGTTACCGAAACGAGCTTTATTACTTTCAATGAATGTTATGGGCAACAGCTTAACCGTGTATTTTCTGGAACATCACAGAAGGCGGCGCCTGCGAGGGGCAAGAAGGCCAAGGATGTAGAAAAGGCCAAACCAGAGGAGAAGAAAGAGGACGCGAAGCCTGAGGAGGAGAAAACCCCAGCGGAGAACGGAGAGACCAAAGCTGATGAAGTGAGTCCATTTCTAATGAATGCATCCCACTGAGGTCCTGTGTGATATCGCCTGCTCATTAGTGCTAGGGAATATAGGGTTTTATCTGTGGCTAAGGTTATTTATGAGTTTGTTTGTGTGTTACAGGAGGACAACGGCGAGGAAGAGGAAGGAGAGGAGTCCGACCAGAAAGAGGGAGCTGCTAAATAACGTAGATTACATTTCACCAGAGCTCCAATACCTCTTTTCTTGTACAATACAGAGGAATATTTTTATTGACTATTTTCTAAAAAACAAAACAAAAAAAAGGGCAGGTTTTTAGTAGTTCAATATTAGAAGCTCATTTTATAGATGACTTTCAAGAGAAAAGCCTTAGAAGAGGGATCCCATCTTTTCCCACTCCAGTTTTTCCTGAAGAAGATTTGCAGTCATGAAACAACTAATGACTACTTGTTGTTGTTCTTGTTGTTGTTTTATTTTTCTGACTCTGTTTTGTTTTTAAAGAAGGGAGGGGAGCGGGAACAGGTTGCAACAGATGATGCGATTGTGCCATTTTTACAACTTTAAAAATGAAATTTCTTGAAACTCTGAGTCTTTGCCTGAGACACTATCATTCCATAGGCAATGTGACGGACGTCTGTGTGTAGCCCGCATTGTATGGGAAGGGGGTTCTTTGTTTTATGGTTTGTTTGTTTGTTTTTATTGTAAGCTGTATTCTATAAATTGAAACCTCTTTATTCAAACCGTTTTATGAATCAACCGCTTTGAATAATGATCCTGCTCACTAGTACTGGAACACTCATCAGATTTGTGTTTTACATTGACTTTTGTCTCTGTGTGGTGATAGCATTGCAATAACGTTGTTGTATAGCTGCTGTGAAAAGGTTTTCATAATTTCTATATGCAGTATGTGATGGTACTTTAAGAGGATATGAAATGGAATCGTGTGTGTTAGCAAAGCTAATAACAGAGCTGTGTTACAGTGTTAAACATGCAGGTTGTAGCTTATGTTATAAGAAAATTACTGTAATTTCTTTCACGTGAACATGCCAGCAGTAGCTATATCACTCAAGGTTTTTGGGTTAAATGTACAGTTTCTCTTTTATTTCCTTATTTTTTATGTAGCTGTGTCTGTAATGAGTGGTATGATATGCCAATAAAATGGGTGTTATTTCACCGTGATTTTTTGCCCTACTGTTTTCCTTTCTATGATTAATAATAGAACAAAAGATTCAATATCCAACAGAAGAAATCCAGGTGTAAAGGAATAGCTAGACAGGTCGTGCTTTATTGGCATTATCTTGCATTTTAATGTGTATATATATATATATATATATATAGTTTTGGTGTAATATTTCATATTCTATCATTGGCTAGAAATGGCTCTTTGGGAGCTTATATGAATATATTTATAAATTTGTCAAAATGTGGGAGCCCTTCAGTCTAATGTCTAAAATAATTTGTATAATAAATCTGAACACAGACCTGATTATAAACTAATATCTATTATAAACTCTTCATTGATGAAGCTGGGACTGGGAATCCTTATTTCACTGTTCTGCATACATCTTAATATCTGCATTGCCTCTGGTTGATTTTTATTTGAAGAAAAAGAACATGGCCCTGTTATATGACATTAAATTCATTTTAATGGGAATTTCTTGGTGTGTGTGTGTGAGGGGATGTTCTATGGTCTCATCTCTTCATTTGTGTGTGTGTTCTGGATTGTGCCAGGTTTTATAATAAAGAAAAAACATTTCACAAACAATGAAAACAATTTAATTGTTTGTGAATCTAATCAGAGTTTCTTATGTTTTCTATGATAAGGAGATAAAACATCCATGTAATTTAGGAATTAGGGTCTACATTTTTGGAAGCTTTTGTTTTAGTGTCTTAAAAGTCAGGCTAAAAGTATGTGACCAATATTCATAAACACGTCTGGTCGACAGCATTGTAATCATCCTTTAATCAACACTTTGCACTAGCTATATATTTTGTTCATTTAATCATATTAAAATACAGCATTATAAAAGTGTAACTACAGAGTTTCACTACAATATACATATTGGGTCCATAGATATGTGGACACTCAAGATGCATTTAAAATGCCACCAAATATAAAAGTAAGTGGCATCAGCAAACAAATGAAACCTCAGAATGATGTGTTTTAACCACATAATGTGATTTAAGTGGTTGATGTCAGTCCGTTTCCTCAAGTACTCATAGCAGAGTAATTGCAGGTGTAGTTCTTCCCACTAACAAAGGACAGAGTAAATGAGACTGACAACCAGAATGTCTCCAAATCTGAACAATTTGATTTCGATAGCACTTTTCACAATCTTCTGTTGTTTCAAAGCAGTTTTACAGCAAATCACAATGTTAATGAGTGTAATATCTATGAAGATAAATGCCTTATAGTCACATTTAACAGATTACTGATGGGTTTACATATAGTTTACATTTTGAAATGATATAAACAATCAAGAATTTGAGATTTGGCATATAGTATCGGTTTTACATGAAAGTGCGGTCTATATGTGGGTAAAGTTGGATATACTTATACATCCAACTTTATATATCTGTGCAATAATAATATAGTTATAAACGATATGAATTAATATGACCAGCGATAGGAACTGTATCATCTTTAATATTTAAAACCTAACAAGCCTATTTTGTAAAAAGGTTTTGCATGAATAGTATGCTTGCTCTCTTGAAAATAAGTCACTTGATTTGATGTTTTGTTTTTCATGTATAGACACTGATACACTTAAAAGCGTATGCAACTGCTTTTTTATTTAAAAAAAAATCAGAAGACAAAAGATCCAAAGGTTTGGTCTATTATTGCAGTGTCCTACCGCAGAATATGTGCTGGGCATATGTGTGTAATAATAAGTAGGGGTGGTGAATGTTAGTCGTTTGCATATCTTTAAATATTCAAACCATCAGGTTCTCAGATTGTTTTATAGACAAAAGATAAACGGTTTCTACGGTCGCCATTCAACGTGACGTCATGAACGAGCCGCTCGACCTTCCTCGAACAGGAACGCGCGTTTTCGTCGTTCTTCGATGAAAGGTTTTGCTTTTAACGGCACGACAGTAAACGTTTAGACATGAACATTGAACGTTTGTGTTTTTAAACCTCCGCGTGTCTTCTGTTTTGCTGAGGGAGAAGACGAGCAGTTGAACCCCCTCCCCCTGTTTCCGGTGCTCAACCGGAAGTAGCTATGATGAGCTCAGGCCTCATACTTCCAATGGCGACCGAAAACTGGCCGAACAGAAAGCGGGAGCAATCGTGGAGGGGTACGAAGCGTACAATCGACGTTAAATAATTATATAATTTACAAACTACACATAAAGTTCGTCTCCTAACACCGTATTCTTTGAGCTATGGCCGATCCTGCAGCCAGAAATGGGAGTATTTCGCCCCTTGAATCGGGTAAGCCACAAAAAGTAGTATTTAGGAATATTAATAACCGGTACTTTATAGCTTCTGTGTCGCAAATCCAATAATAAACGGTGTCCTTTCGCAGAGTTATATTACTTGATATCGCGCTATTTGAGCACGGGGCCGTGTCGGAAAGCGGCCGAGGTGAGTTGACTTCAGCCGTCGAGACTTTAATGCGAGAATTTTGTGTTTTAAACGATGCTCGTGTTGAACTGAGCTCGTTCTCATCTGTTGCAGGCTCTCGTGTGTGAGCTGGAGGAAAACCAGGTGTGTTGTTCGAGTACTTCATGTCCATCAGTCTGTGTGTTGTTTGGCTCCCTCTTGGATTGAAACATGGATTCGGCGATATGCTACTTTTCATTATCTCTTGCCTTCAACTTTGTTTACATTTTCCGCTTATGTTATTATTAAGACAACTTGGCGTGAGTCGCTTTCCTTTCGCATTTCTCATTAACCCGGCTTATTCTATTTTTCGGTAGCTCCTTCCACGTCGGCTGGATTGGGAAGGAAATGAACACCCACGATCTTATGAAGATTTGGTAAGTGTTTTGATTTTTTTTTTCTGGAGCATGTGCATGGTGTGTGTTTAATTCTCACACGTGTGTGTTTTGTGACCGAATAATTGCTCGACTTTAAATGACAGGCATCTGAATTATTTCCTTCCGTTTTGTTATACATGCGTATTATCTTTGACAACTTTGATTTGATCGTATAGTGTTATTATTGCGAGCAGTTCTTGTGGGTTCTCTGTGTTTTGACTGCTTCCCTATTATTTAGTGCTGTATTGCAGTTAGGGTGGGGCCTCGTCGGGTTCTGGCTACGTCACGATATTAAATCGTCCAATCAGATATCAGGACTAGCTGTCGGCTTTTTATTTTACATGTGACCTGCGCTCTGATTGGCCGATAAAGGGACACGATTTGCATAAACTCCTTGCACTCAGCCGCATGAGACAGGCTTTTATTTATGTTTCCCTGAGGGGTCGCGACCACAGTCCGTTATCTTAACCGTTTAAATTGACATAATTTAACAAGACAGCTACTTAAAGTTATTATATAGTTGTCTGTTTGATTGGTTAAAAGCTCATTGAGAAGCCAGAAATCAGATGCATCCACTAAAAAAAAGAAGACAAA
This sequence comes from Tiaroga cobitis, assembly GCA_030578255.1. NCBI lineage: Eukaryota > Metazoa > Chordata > Actinopteri > Cypriniformes > Leuciscidae > Tiaroga > Tiaroga cobitis. Next base: position 39,339,006 of record CM060605.1, read on the forward strand.
AGAAAAATGGGGTTACCTAAGGTGCAAAAAAGAGTAATATACTTAGTGTTAAGGACAGGTATTGCTATTACAAATAATTCAATATTACTTTTTTGTATTTTGGTCCCACTTTATATAGTTTAATATGTACTAAGATCTAAATTAATCATTTGATATAATGCACTTATTGTGTACATGTTTTTATAAATTGTACTCGTATTTAAAGTACAAGTATATGTGCATATGATTACATCTGTAAATAATTTCTGTAATTACATCTATAATTACACTGTTGACCCTTCCCTTCCCTTTTAACCCACTCCTATTAAACCTACTCATAGCAGCAAACCTGTCCGTACCCATACCAGCAAACCTTTCCTGTATCTGCCTCAATAGCAGCACAAGTGGGTTTTTTTCAATGCAACATCAATACAATAAGTGCGTTGTACTTTAACAATTCATTTTTGTAAGTACACAGTAGTTAAAGACACCTAATATATAGTGACCACTTTTTTTTTTCATTTGGAAATGCACGTCATTAGTAAACGTGACAGAAGTAAACTAAGCGACTTTATTGCGTCCACAATGGTGTAAAGATCTTTTGTTCTTTGTTAGGTTGCTGCCAACAGACATATCGCACCAGATCACCTTTTGCAGATATGCAAGCAGATCGGTCCGATTCTGGACCGGGAGGTCCCGTCTGGTGTGCCAGGGGTGCACTCTCTCCTGGGGGCCGGGAAACACTCTTTACTGCGGCGGTCAAAAGGTGAGATCAGGCTGAGCTTTCAACCGCATTGGCCTTGGTGTGAGTCTGTCAGTTATACAAGTCTAAATGTCACCACCACCTCTCTAGACTGCAGCAGTAGATGGAAAGCCTCCACGTTCGCGGCCCTTCACAGAGGGAGACCACCAGAGAGGCCTTTAAGCTGCAGGGATGCCAATATTGGTGAGTACCTTCAGTTATTCACCTGTAACAAAAAGTTCTTGCCCTGGCTGAATTTTAAGTGACTCAGGAAAAAATAAAGGTTGCTTTTTAGAGATGCACCGATTGATCGGCTGGTGACCGGAATCGGCCGGTTTTCACGTGATCGGCCATGATCGGCGACCGGCCGGTCAGTCTGACATAATCCGATTTTATGCCGGTCAAATGCACTCGGGCGCCGCATGATTAACATCGCGCAACATCAGCATCACACGTGCACACGGAACGCGCACATGTAGGAAACCTCGTGAATTACGGCCGTTTCACACCACAAGGTGCAGGGCGTTTTTTTTTTTGTTCGGCGTCCATGTTAATCAATGAGTGCATTCACACCGCGAGCCGGAGCAGCGCGTGAGCGTCGAGCAGGAGCGTCGCGTGAACAGTGAAGCGTGGGTTTCGGCGACGAATCTATTTTTTGCTGCGCTCAATTTAAGTGAAAGCACACTTTTGATGGACAAAATAAATAGGATTTCATCCAAAAAGTGCCCAAAATGCAAAGAATTTGCATGTCTGGTGTGTTTTAACAAGAACTGAAGTAGGCTAGGCTATGTCAGAAAGAAAATGAAGACTCAAAAATATTTATAGAAAATGTACCCATTTAAACTTGTTTTTATTATTATTTAATTGTTTCCCTGCACATGCTCCACTTGTTCTGTTTAGCTTGGCTGGACATGTGTCAGATGAGAGAAGAACTGTTTGAGAAATATAACTTGCCATTGATGTACAAGTGATTGCAATAGGCCTGTGTGTGTGTGTGTGTGTGTGAGAGAGATAAATATCTTTATACTGCAAGGCTATATTTATTGATTTTTTTGTTTTGTTATTTATATATTATTTTATTGCCATTACCTGTTTTCATACAGAAGTTTAGTTTGCTAAATATATCAATTTTGTTTTATTGGATATTGGATGTGAAAAGGAAATGGTTCTTCCATAACACTGCACTTTAGATGTGTGAGAATTTTCCACACTAGGAGTCATTTATATAGTTCTATTTTATAGCGATTATCTGTTAAAAAAATGTTCTATGCAAAATGTTCTATTAAAGAGAAGATAGAAAATAAATATTTGTGTGTGCTGTAAAGTGGTTTGGAAAAATAAAATCGGAATCGGCTAAAATCGGTATCGGCAGGTCAAACTCAAGAAAAAATCGGAATCGGGATCGGCCTAGAAAATTGTAATCGGTGCATCTCTATTGCTTTTGTCTTTTATTGGGATGAAATGGAAGTTGCTAACATATTTTCTTCCCTATTGTGATGCATACGCAGGAGTGAAACAGTAGGGCAGGACTTAATTGTGTCCGTCGGGAATTGATTGGATAGTTGTTGTTTGCTCACGCGGAGCACGGCATTAGAGAAGAGATGCTGTTGTGAGGGGGAGGGAAAGCTTTTATTTTTCCTTAGCTTTTTCTTTTTGTTTTGCAAGGGTACATGAAAAAAGTAGTGATGTGTCCCCTCCCCGGATTAATCACTTATAATAAACACTACATTATTCCATAAAAATAAGAATAGGCGTTTTTGATTTGCATGGTGAATTTAACTTATTTTCCGCTTTTAAAAGCAAGTTATTTGTTGAATAAGATTAGGGCGGCCCACGACTAAAGATTTTCTAGTCCTAGTTCATTTAAGTCTGTGGAGAGACTAAGCCATAACAATAAGCATTTAAAATAGAAATCATAAAGTGCTGTAGCGCAGCGACACCGGCGAAAATTGCACAAACTTTTTTTGAGATCAGAATGCAAATGAAATAAATAACCTATAAATAACAGCCTTAACTTATTTAACGAAAATATTTTTTAAATGTTGTGCATCAAAAAAACAAATAAATAAATGGCAGATGAACAAGTGGCCTTAACATCGAATGAAAAGAGTTTTCCAGAGGTTAAGAACACAAACAAAATAATTACATTACATTACATAAAAATGAATTAATAAAATATAGCAAACTGAAACACTACAACAATATGGAAAATTAGCCTATACCTAGACTCACGTCACAATTTTTTTTACTAAATTAATGTTAATATTTAAAGCCCCCCTGTAGTCAATAATTTTATCCCTTAAAACTCATAGTTGATCACCAAAATTACATATTGTTTTTTACTTGCATCATTTAGCATACACGGTTCTATGAATATGCAAATTAGCCCCGCCTCCACTCACTCACTCAGCTCAGAGATCCACTGGTTGACGATCACACGTGAATGATCTGATTGGTTACAAGGTAGTGTGTGACGTCAGAAACACCAGCGATTTCAAACCGTGTTTTTGAGACTGTCTTTGGTTCACTGCAGTTTTAAGGAGAAAATACTCAGCAATGCTGGAAGAACGGTGTTGGCTACTGCCAGATCAATGGCAAAAAACATCTAAATGCGGCAAAACTAATCAACTAAATCAAATTAACTGACTGTTTTCATGTTTTTCCATAAACAAAACAATTTGTGAAAATCCACGGAAACATTCTCCTACATTTTTGTGAAGTTACGTGCTAAATAAGTAATAAAACCAGTATTAGTATTTTGCATGGATTGGTTGTCATATAGGAAGTGGGGAAAAAGAAACATCAGTACACCCTCATGTATTGGTAAAAAAAAGAGTGTGCTGTGTTAATGGCCTCCATTTTAATGCATCGTATCTCACGCCATGAACGTTGATGTAAGACGATTAAACTTGACACCGCAAACTGAAATAATGGCATAAATGCAGCACTGGCCTGTTGACTCTTCCCTCTCACTTTGGCTCATAGCCAGCCCTGATCCACGTTTAATTCATTTTGACCTCTATCCTGGCAAACTGTGGAAATGCAATGTCTCTGTCACTGTAGTGGAGGTGTGTCGAGGCCGAGAGCTCACCGGAGCCCAGCGCTTCAGCTCCATCAACCCTGTCAGCAATTATCAGCACATGAGGATGCACAGGAGGATCCTGGGACATCTCTCGGCCGTGTACTGCATCGCCTTCGATCGGACGGGTTCCAGGATTTTTACGGTGAGCATAATCACAAATCTCTTGGGGTTCTGGGTCTTCGATGTCCCACGCTTGACCCTGTTCGTTTCCTGACCCGCAGGGTTCAGACGATGCCTTGGTGAAGATCTGGTCCTCCTTTGACGGAAGTCTTCACTCCACTCTCAGAGGACATTTCGCTGAGATATCAGACCTCGCCGTTAACTTTGAGAACACCCTTATTGCGGCCGGGAGCTGCGACAAATCCATTCGAGTCTGGTGCCTTCGTACTTGTGCCCCAGTGGCGGTCCTGCAGGGCCACAGTGGATCTATTACCTCTTTACAGGTGAGAGCGCTGTATGAACGATCATGTGATATCACCTTTTACGTTTGTGAAGGATTAAAATGCGGATCTGCCTTTGAGGAGAGATTGTAGTATCGTGCTACAGTGCACATTGCTTCAGTTCAGTTCTGGGACCCACGTCCCAACATGCTGTGCAACGGCACGTACATTTACATAACTCTACCCCTTGCGTTGCTTTAAAAGCTAAGCTCACGTGACATAGCAGTTCTTCGTCATCATTAGGTTTGGAAATTGAAAATCGATTCCAATTCTGGAATACTTGAGGTCAGCAATCGGATACTTGTTTTTAAAATTAAAACTTCGATTCCTCTTATCGATTTCTTTGTGAGCATTTCAATTTAACTTTAAACCATTCAAGCGCGAGTCGCTGTTTTCAGTGTACAGGCGTGTGTAACTATATTGGGCAACTCTTAAAGTGACAGCAGCCTAATATTCCCGCTGCCGTCTCTATAATAACACCAATCAAAAGACAGAGAAAATTCACTCGTTCTTGACTGAATAACTTTTGTAACTATGTGTAATGCATATTTTATATATAAAGTGCAGTGTTATTTACATTTGATTACAGTTTTTGTACCTGGAAATCTTGTATCTAATTGTTGCACTTGCTAATTTTTTTTTTTTTGTTCTTTTTTAATTACCAAGCGTTTACTTGTCTTTAATAATGCTTGACATTTATATTAGTTAGGCTAGTTGTTTTTCTATGGTATTTTTAAACCACAGGCAAACGCTCCTTGTGTTAGTGTTCTTTAGCCTGTTGATTTCTGCTCATGATATTCAGCTACAATTAAATGTTTTGCAATAAGACTAGATACAAATGATATCTAAGGTTTTTTTGTACCTTATTTATTTGAATCGAAATTAGGCATCGATAAGAATCAGAATTGATAAGCAGTGTATCATACACATACATTATGGGTCAAAAGTTTGGAATAATTAATGTTTTTGAAAGAAGTCACTTATGCTCACCAACGGTGCATTGATGAAAAATAAAATAAAAACAGTAATATTGTGAAATATTACTTCAGTTTGAAATTACACTTTTCTATATGAATATGTTATAAAAACATATTTAAAAAAATGTATTCCTGTAATGCAAAGCTACATTTTCAGCATCATTACTCCAGTCTTCAGTGGCTACGTTTACATGCAACCATATACTCCGTTAGTAATCGGGTTGACGGCTCGATCGGACTGAAAAGCCTTCATGTAAACGCCTTACTCGATCCGAGTGAGCTCGATCCCAACGACATTTCGATCCGATTGAAAGGGGTGGTTTATTCCTTTTCTATCCGATCGAGAGGACATTGAAAACCGAAACTGAAAATGACGTTGAAATAGCGTAACGGCGTAAGACGCGCTGAACGAGCTGTTCATGTTGAATGAAGTGTCATATTAATGCGTGTCCCCTCATGCTATAATCCTCCTTTCACTCAGCGTCTGTGAAGTGGAGCAGGACAACGGCCCACCAGTCCTTGTTTCGGATTCTCATCCACGTTCGGATTCATCAATCGGAATAAATTCAGTCCGATTGAATCAAAAGTTGTGCATGTAAACGTAGCCAGTGTCACATGATCCTTCAGAAATCTTGCTCACTTAAGGTGTTCGTCATCAGCCCACTCATAATCGTGTTAAAAAATCGGTATTACAATATTGACCAGAATAAACGTGATTATGATTTTTGCCATAATTGAGTGTGACGATAGGAAAATAATGGTTCCGTCTAGACGACAGCATTTTCTTTAGTAAACTGGCGGTTTTCCTGGGGGCAAAACACAGTGTTCTCGGGTAGAGCATTACCCTTATTGATAAAGCGTACAGTTGTAGCATTTCATGTGTTTGAATGCTGCTTTTACGGGCATGTTTAGGGCCCTATAAAATCCGTTTTATTTTTCCGAAATTCTGTTTTATTTTTACCCAAATTCCGTTTTGAGCGAGCGAGCGACGGACGCACCTCCACGAATTAGTCTATGTATGGGAAACGTTTCATAAGTCACGTGCGAACTGCTCGGCTTGGTACTGAGGGCTTAGCGTCGAGTTTCTTAACTTTTTCAACGACGAAAGCAGAGCCGTGGAGAGCTGCTTCGCCATGCTTTCATTGTTTTGATCCCGTCATTGGAGCTGAAATGACGGGAGGGGTTGTGCCGCCCAGATTTGCTTACCCCTGTCTCCATTTTCTCCAGACATACAACGTTCTTCTCCCACACAAAAACAGAATTTCAGGCCAAATATGTTAATACTAGATTCCGCGTTAATTGGCCAATTCCGCGATTCCGTGGATGAATCAAAATTTTCTGCAGCTGAATGGCTCTAAAACAGATGCCATCCAAATCGGAACGCCTCACCAACTACGTTCGTCTCCTTTCACACTTGTTTCTTTTCTCGGCAATACTATTTCCACCCGGACCAGAGCAGGCAAACGGCATCTCCTGGTTATGCCTAGGACACGGCTCAAGACTATGGGCGACAGGGCTTTTAAAGCATCTGCTCCTCGTCTGTGGAATGCCCTTCCAGAACAACTCAGAGCTCCCAAGACTACGGATGTCTTTAAAAAAGAACTGAAAACTTATCTTTTTAGAAAAGCGTATTTTTAAGTACTTTTAAGTGTCTGCGTATTTATTTATTTATTAGGTGTTCAAGCACGAAGTGCTGAAAACCTATTGTAATTGCTATTTGGAAAAAAAAAAAAAACTAAAACGCATCGTGCAGCCCAAACCGTAAGGCCTAGAGACTTAAAACCTGGCCAGGTGGTAGGGCCTCAGTTTGGGGAGAATCTATCAGAGTATGACCCTGATTGGCCCATAGGTGGCGCTACAGCAACCAAAAGTACTAAATTGCTCATAACTCCTAGACCGTTTGACCCGATCGGAACCAAACCAGTCTAGGCCTAATCTCTGGACTCTCTAGATCAATAATTATCGAAAAAAAGTTGAAATTTTGCAATTTTGGGTGGGCGTAACAGGGTCATTTAGAAAAGGGGCGTGGCAAAATAGTCAAAAGTCTATAAATCATAAATAAAAACTCAGAACTTCACAAAAATTGATGAGCATGTGTGTCATAACATGGTGAAGAAGCACCATGGAGATCATTTACCAATCCTGGTAAATCATTCTAGAATGTGCTATATCATGTTAAATCATCATATAACATGGTAAATCAAGGTAAATCAAGGTAAACTAAGATAAATCATGCTAGATTCATGGTAAATCATACTGGAACATTGTAAATAATGAAAAATCACACTGAAATGTTGTATATCATGGTAAATCATGCTAAAACATGGTCTATTCTATCTATGATCTCACTGGTTAAATGCTTGCTACATAAAACTTAATGTCTTTTGATGCTTTTGTGCTTAACGGCCTTAAAGGCCTTAACTGCTTGAACACCGCTAAATGCTGCTTGCAGCTTTAATTTATTTTTATTTTTGTAAGCACTTTGAGATTTGATGTCAAATGTATAGTGCATTATAAATAAAATTCATCATCATCATCATCATCCGTGATCGTGGAAATTATAAGGCCCTACATCATGTTGTTCGCTTGCTCTAACATGTATTTCTACTTCCTCTTTCTCCTTGCAGTTCTCTCCATTTGTCAAGGGCTCCAGAAGGTACCTGGTGTCCACAGGAACTGATGCAACGGTGTGTTTCTGGCAGTGGGATGTGAATAATAGCTGTTTCAGGTGAGGGTTATTCGAGTTAGAATGGAAATATGAGAAGCCAGTCAGAGATTGATGTTCATTCTTCTTTCTTTCCTTTAATGTTCCCCAGCGATCGTCCACACAAGTTCACAGAGAAGCCGAGGCCTGGTGTTCAGACAGTCTGCTCTTCCTTCAGCCCTGGTGAGAGGGCCCGAATGTTTGAACTACTGCTGGAGGGGTTTCTCTCTCTCTCTCTCTTCATGCGTGTATGTTTACGTAAGGCTTTTTCAGTGTGCATTTGTTTCTCTTTGTACAGGTGGCATGTTCCTTGCAACAGGAAGCACAGATGATGTCATCAGGATATACTACCTGGGCAGCGGCTGTCCTGAAAAACTAGCTGAGCTTGACTCGCACACCGTAAGAGCGCCCGGTTTTTAGGAATAGTTCAATATCAACCGATTTTGAGGGAATATCTCATTATGGTGTGTCCTGATTCACAATACTGGGTTTCATTTGTAGGACAAGGTGGACAGCATCCAGTTCTGTCATTCAGGAGAGAGGTAATATTGGTGGTTTAATAAAACCAATGTTTTTTTTGGGCAGAAACTGTTTTGGAGGGCCGAAACCATTGACTGAAATGGTTTAATTAGCGCTTAGTGCCTATTTCAAAGTAGATTAGCTACAACAAGTGAACGTGAGCTGTGTGCATGTGAACGTGAGCTGTGTGCATGGCTGCGTTGACTAAAGATTTTGAATTAAAACATTTTTATGTATTAAGATACATTTTTTGTCTATGCTGTTTTATGATCTTTTTTATATAAAATTATGCAAACACAAATTGTGACACTATATATATGTGCTAATTACAAAATAAACAGGACAAGCATACTAATGTGTGAGAGAGTGTGTATATAAGTGTGGGAATGGAAGCATATAAACCAGAGTAGCTGTAAGTATAACAGATATACCAATAGTAAAAGCAACAAATAATGATAATAAAGATATCACTGGAAAAGTATCAGTAACCGATACAACAATAGAAAAATCCATAAATAATAACAACAACAATAAACTAATTTAATCGAGATTAAGGTTTTGGACTTTTTTTTTTAAATGATCTATGCACGCACAGTTCGCTCGATGTATCAACCGCGAAAAGGCATGAATAAAACAGCTTGTAAACAGTCATGTACCGTTACATTTACTTCAGGAAAGCCATCCAGGGTCCCTAGCTTGATAGTTAGCTGGAAAAAATAATTCTAGAGATGAGCTTTTTGCTAAATATGCAGAGGTGTGAACGCCAGGGGTCAGAAAGTAAAAGTCCCGCCGTATGTTTATTCCACCCATGAACTCTGCCAGCGGATTTCACTAATTAGTTAATCTCCTGGCTGAAAAACTGTGCTAATTAGCACATCCAGGTGATTGGAACAAAATACTGAAGAGGGCTTTAACTTTCTGAACCTGGACTTTACACCTCTGCTATATTGCACATTACAGGGCTTCAGACCGCAATTTATGTGGTTTAAATGCAGCTCGTTTTTTATTTGAATGTTGCTTATTAAATAAAGCCATTAATCTTATTGTTTATTAAATTTGTCTTTTTCCTAAATATAACCTGTGTTTCTGTACATTAATTTTGGTGCATTGCTGTCATTGTACTTCAGTTTGTTCTTCCTGTTTTATTTACCGTTCTGTTACATCTCTTAGGTTTGTGAGTGGCAGTCGAGACGGCACTGCTCGTATATGGCGACTGCATCAGAGACACCAGTGGAAGAGCATTTTATTGAGCATGTCTGCCACTCTTCCAGGGTATGGACAACCTCTGGAGAACTCAAAACGAGTGTGACTCGATCTGCTAATGAAGTTTCTTCCTCCTTGTTTACTGAAGGTCTGCACCTTTAACAGAAGATGAAAATTTCTTCAAACCCAAAGTCACCATGGTGTCCTGGGACCGCCATGATAACGCAGTCATCACTGCCGTCAACAATTATCTTCTCAAAGTGTGGAATTCCTACACTGGACAGTTGCTGCATATCCTTAAAGTAAGAGCGTTTTCTGCTGCACAGATCCTAAGATGTAAAGGTGAAGCTTATAGGATTTTCTTTGCGATATAGAGCTGAATGAATCTCTCTCCGCCTTCTCGCAGGGTCACGAGGCAGAGGTGTATGTTTTGGAGCCACATCCCTATGACCCCCGCATCATGCTGTCTGCAGGCCATGATGGGAACGTCTTCATATGGGACCTCATCAGAGGCATTAAAACCATGCATTACTTTAATATGGTAGAGTATTCCAATGATCTTTTAGTATTAATTCCCGAACTTGTACAGCCGCGACAGCAAGTGCGCACTGGGGCTGCCCCCTAATAGTCAATAACCATTCATTTTATTTAGCGACTTTTAACCTTAGAAAATGGAGCCTCCATATAATACATTTATAAACTACTCATTTGAATCAGTGCAGGTGTATTACAAATGTTATGCTGGTTTAGTGAGAAATGTATATATTGTCTTTTTTTGAGTATTTTTCTAGTTATTCTGATGAACATCCATTATGGCAAACAGAGAAGAATAACAAGCTTCAAACATATGTAACATTTAATCATATTGAAACTGCAATTTTTTATTTAAACTACCAATCAAAAATTTGGGGTCGTTAAGATTTGTAAAACATTTTTGAAAAGTTACTTCTGCTCACCACGGCTGCATTTAGTTGTGCAGTAAAAACAGCAATATTGTGAAATATTATCATTTAAAAGAACTGTTTTCCATGTGAATGCATTGTAAAGTGTAATCTATTCCTGTGATGTAAAGCTGTTTCCAGCATCATTACTCCAGTCTTCAGTGTCACGTGGTCCTTCAGAAATCTTTCTGATGTGATGATTAGCTGCTTAAGAAACGTTTCTGATTGTTATCCATTTTTAAAACGGTTGTGTTGCTTAATATTTATGTGGAAACTGTGATAATTTTTTTTCAGGACTCTTTGGAGAGTTTAAAGTTTAGAAGAACAGCATTTTGTAACTTATAAATCTTTGCTATCTTTACTGTCAATTTGGATCAATTTGTTGGGTCTATGCTGAATAAAAGCGAAGAGAGAAAAAAAAATCACAATTGCAACTGGCAATTTATTTAGCAGAAAATTACTGTAGACCCTATCATTAATTTATTAGACATTCACATTTTTTGTCCTTTTTTGTTTTTAATTGTTTTTCTGTGGTGTAGATTGAAGGTCAAGGACATGGTGCTGTGTTTGACTGTAAGTTCACCGCTGATGGGCATCGCTTTGCAATGACGGACTCTCATGGACATCTGGTTATTTTTGGCTTTGGGACCTCTAAGCCTTATGAAAAGGTGTGTATGATTTCTACTTGAGGAATCTGAAGTTGATCAATTGACGTCTATTGCACCAAGACGGCTAGTATAAAACAATTGAAGTTCCAAAATATAACTTCTCCATCTTTTAATGTATTTTTCCAAAATGATCCGTAGCTTCCAGACCAGGTGTTTTTCCACACCGACTATCGGCCACTGATCCGGGACTCGAATGGGTTTGTCCTGGATGAGCAGACCCAGCAGGCCCCACACCTGATGCCTCCTCCCTTCCTGGTGGACGTGGATGGGAACCCACACCCTCCCAGATTCCAGAGACTGGTCCCAGGAAGAGAAAACATTGCAGATGAGCATCTAGTTCCTCAACTGGGTTATGTCGCAACAAGTAAGTTCCCTACTGTTGTCATGACATCCTTGTAATGTATCCATAGTTCACTGTAAACAGCGCATAGAAAAACCAGTTTCAGAACCGGTTCTAATGTATTAAAAGAATTGTGATGCACCAAAATGAAATTTTACCCAACTGAAATTAAAGTTCAGGATCAGGACCCACAATGCGGAGCGGCTACTACTAAATAATTAGACACAAAATATTGATTTGGGTCGAAATATTTTATTAGCTCATTAAACGCAAAACTTCCGCAAAGAAAAAATGTTCCTAGCAAGCAGACAAGCCTAGACAAACGAGTAAGATCCAACAAGACGCACATTTAAGGCATAATATCACTAATTACACTGCTTTCAACCACATAAATAAATAATGATGGGGACATGAAATACTCATTTGAGAAAAAAGAAACGTTTTCTGGTCTTACCTGTTTGTTTTCTTGAGAGAAGCCATCAGAGAAGCGCTTATTAAATGTCCCCGTTCGATCAATGATTTTCGCCAAATCCGAAAATTCAGTTACATTTTATTTCAAGGTGATGTTACAGTGTAATTACTCAAATAAGTTCTGAGTATTTTTAATTAATTACATATACTTATATATGGTTGAAATTTGCAGAATTTATAATTGTAACTTTAGTTGTAATTTGCACAGTGCATAATTTACTGTCATTTCTATAGTAAGTATATGCAACATGTAACTATCATACCTGCGAAATTTGCCGTTTTGAATAAAAATGTCATTTATGGGAATCGTGTAGATCCGATGAGTTTTTTTTTATTTGGGTGGTGGGGGGGTAAACTTCGGTAAACTTCACAATAATAATTGGGAATGTGCTAATTAGACTGGAGTGAGCGCATAGACGTCTTTCGAGCTGTTGTGACCTTTTTGGCGCTCTGATGATGCAGTCACTCAGATCACTGTGAATGGATCACCTGTTCCGCTTTACAGCACGACAAAAATCATGAATGAACTCAGGGCTCGACATTAAAGGAGAACTCCGGCGCAAAATGAACCTTTGGTCTAATAAAACATCGGTACCTAGTCAACCGTTCTCTGAGATTTGTTTTCATGATAATCGAATGTAAAGAGTTTTATCTCTAAAAACTGTTTAGCGTATAACGCTAGTAATGGGGGCATAGAATAAGTAAAAAGAAATCGCTAGTTTATACCACTAACAAGACTCAAAATAGCCCCACACTAACACAGTAACATAATGAGGGTCCCTACATGCAAAACGAAGCATTGAGAACTTTGTAAGTGTACAGACCGTTTAATAAGAAGATATTTTATAAAGACTTCGTGTTTACAGACAGGAGCCATCTTTGGAAAACATTCTCGACAAGTCAAACCACGAACGCCATTCATACAGTTCAGAAGTTCACTGAACTTCATACAGTTCAGCTCACTCAGCACGTCGTTCGTGGTTTGACGAGTCGAGACTGTTTTCCAAAGATGGCTCCTGTCTGTATACACGAAGTGAACTGTCTTTATAAAATATCTTCTTATTAAACGGTCTGTACACTCACAAAGTTCTCAATGCTTCGTTTTGCATATAGGGACCCTCATTATGTTACTGTGTTAGTGTGGGGCTATTTTGAGTCTTGTTAGTGGTATAAACTAGCGATTTCTTTTTACTTATTCTATGCCCCCATTACTAGCGTTATACGCTAAACAGTTTTTAGAGATACAACTCTTTACATTCGATTATCATGAAAACAAATCTCAGAGAACGGTTGACTAGGTACCGATGTTTTATTAGACCAAAGGTTCATTTTGCGCCGGAGTTCTCCTTTAACGCTTGTCCGGGACAAGTGAAAGATAATTTTACTTGCCCGACCGGACAAGTTACTTAATTTTAGTGACAAAAAATAACCAGGGAAGCATCGAAACGCAAGAATGAATGTGATTTTATTACATTCAATGTAAGCAGCGATTGATAATGGGTTGTGTATTTCTGGTAACAACGTCGCGTTGAGGCTCTTTGTTAGAGATGCATTCGTGGAGAAATCAAAACAACTGAGTGGAACAGCACACAGAAAACTCACAGAAGAAATGAACTGAGGTAAAAATTTAAATAGTTGTGTTATGTTAAACTAAATAATATGTTATAAATAAAGTAACTAAGGGAGCTGTTTTGCTGAATATTATTATCACGATTGAAAATGTTACATTGAATTTATAGTTCAATAAACAAGTAGCGTAGTTAATATTTATTAATAAGCTACTTACATTTTAGACACAAACAATATCAACTGTTTTTGTTCTATTTCACAGACGAAATTAATAGTTCCCCAGGAAAGCAACAGCAGCGTGGTGTTTTGTTACTGAATGATTCGGCGTTTTGAACGAATCTTTTGTATGAATGACTCACTAATTAAGACGGTTCCGGTTTCGTTTCATGTTTAAGTATTGCATTTTTTTTATTTGTATATTCAAACATTTATTTAAAACGTCAATCTAATAACATTATTTATTGCAGTTGTAATTTTGCAGTGTGAATTATTTAATTTGATGGGTAACAAAATTACCCAAATTACCCCCCCCCCCCCCATGAACTATGTCAGCTTAAAATAGTGTTACCAAAAAATCTGTTTTGGCTGTTATATATTTTCGGTTGCCGGTGCTTCACTAAAAACATTATGATCACGGAGCGTTTCTGATTTGCACCTTTGAAAATGGACCTTCATCGTGTTTCAGGTGACGGTGAGGTCGTGGAGCAGGTGATCAGTCAACAGTCTGCGGAGAGTGAGGAGGGTCGTCCCAGCGCCCTGGATTTTGCCATCCGCCAGCTTCAGCTGCATCATGACAGACATGTTTCAGTTCAGGGAGAGGGTGGTGTTCCTGCGGCGCGTGTGCTGGAGCCAGGGACTCCCCGCAGAGGTGCCTATACATTGACATCTTGGCATTTAAATCACAACATTTTACTCTTAGATCAACACCCGTTTAAGTAGATTTGCAATTGAATCTCCACCAAGTCTCATCTAATATTGCTATGTTTGATTGCACAGTGTCGGTGAACGAGCGGATGGAGGTGCAGTCTCCACCTAACGTGGGTTTGCGGCGCAGCGGACAGGTAGAGGGAGTTCGTCAGATGCACCAGAATGCTCCCCGCAGTCAGATGGCCACAGAGAGGGACCTTCAGGCCTGGAGGCGCAGGGTGGTGGTACCCGATCTTACGACAAGTGGCTACAGGTCAGTTATTAATTACATTTTTATTTTCTTCAGTTTTTTTTTATCTGTGTACACATTAAAGGATTAGTTCACTCCAAAATTAAAATGTCCTGATCATTTACTCACCCCCATGTCATCCAAGATGTTCATGTCTTTCTTTCTTCAGTTGAAAAGAAATTAAGGTTTTTGATGAAAACATTCCAGGATTTTTTTCCATATAGTGGACTTTAATGGGGTCCAATGGGTTGAAGGTCAAATTGCAGTTTAAGTGCAGCTTCAAAGATCTCTACACGATCCCAGCCGAGGAATAAGGGTCTTATCTAGCCAAACCATCGGCCATTTCCCCAAAAAAATTCAAATGTATATACTGTTTAAACACAAATACTCATCTTGCATTAGCTCAGCGATGCGTTTCCACGACTTCACGCATTGCGTAGTCGCTTTGGAAAGGTCATGTGCACATCCCTTGTCAAGTATCAAATTCATTTTTTTCTTCTTTTAGAAATTTAAATTTATTGAAAGGATAGCCCCTTGAGATGCAACATCTCATTTTCAAGGGGGTCCTAAAAACATAAGCAATTTACAACACAGACAACATAAAACAAAACAACAACACAAACAAAACTACAAAAACAAAAGCTCAACCTGCTTCCCACACTCTTGTGGGCTTCCCACACCAGCAGCACAGTTTCAGTACAAAATCTCAGCATCATACAGCATCTACATAGAGCCACATTATAACAGCAAAAGATCCTCAAATGAATCTCAAGTACAGAGAGAAAACAAAATAAAATCAGAAACATAGACAAGTTATTTTAAGATAAGAGAATAGGCATGACCTAAAGCTTTTACTAGCCTGGCAAGCCAGACCCACATCTAGATGTTGGGTCTGGGAACTCACCATTGGCAGAGCTCAATCCGAGGGGCGGGATAAACGGCTGTCTTTCAAATTCCCTCTGCACGCAATAGGATAGCGCTACAACCAACCAGAGCGTTTTCCCACCAGCAGAGCTAGTTGATAGATTAAACTTTTGCCGTATCTGGTCGGCAAAACTACAATACAACACAATAGTTATTTATAAAGCACATTTAAAAACAACCTAGGTTGACCAAAGTGCTGTACAAAGCAGAAAATATGATGCAGAGCAGTACAGGACAGTACAAATAAACAGCTAAGGATCAGGGAGAATTAAAAGCAAGAGAAAAGAAAAAAGTCTTTAAAGAAGATTTGAATATGGAAACTGAGGGAGCCAGTCTGATATAGAGAGGCAGACTGTTCCAAAGTTTTGGACCTGCAGTCGCAAAAGCACGGTCGCCTCGTTTTTTGAGTCTGGATCTAGGTATGATAAGAAGGCAGTGGTCACTGGATCTCAAGGTACGAGAAGGAGTGTACAGACAGAGCAGATCGGTCAGATACTGAGGGGCCAAATTGTTAAGAGCTTTATACACAAAGTACAATTTTAAAATCAATTTTAGATTTGACAGGTAGCCAATGGAGTTTGGATAAGATGGGGGTGATCGATTCATACTTGCGTGTCCCAGTGAGGAGTCTAGCTGCTGCGTTTTGCACTAGCTGTAGGCGAGAGAGAGAAGACTGAGATAGACCAAAATAAAGAGAATTACAATAGTCTAGTCGTGATGTTACGAATGCATGAATCACTGTTTGGAGATTACTCTGAGTTAAAAAAGGTTTCACTTTAGAGAGTTGACAGAGGTGAAAGAAGCATGACTTTACAACAGCACTGACAGCACGGCAAAACTACGAACACCTCTTCCTTTTTTAAGAATGACTTAAGTGCCGTTCTTTGTTCTTTTCTCAAAGAAAAGCTTAACTCCAAGTCCTCCAGAGTCGCGGCCAAAGCCGATTCGAAAGATTGCTGTTCGCCAGCAGCAGCAGCAGCCATTCTTTGTTTTCAAGTAGCAGGGAACCGTCGCAACGCTGTCGTCATTAAGTCCGCCCGCCGACTCTATACACGATGTGATTGGCCTGACTAGAGTTTGGTTTTTCCAGCTCGAAAGCCAACGGAGAGTTGCTAGACCACCCTGGCTGCAAAATAAAATTTGCTGCTGCTAGGGTGCGTCTAGATTTCTTGGCTATTCCTTTACATATTTACACATTAACCTTAGGGTCTTTAAAACTCAATTTGAACTGTGTCCCTTCATTTTTGACTGTGTCCCTAAAATTAGGGCAATAATTAAAAACCTTTCAGTTTATGAATATTTCGTTCCCTTCTTGGGGAACCGGGTTACATTTGTAACCTGAGACATTCCCTTTTAAGGAAACTTCAATGCTGTGACATGGTGTTGACACTAATGCCTGCCCAATCAAGCTGTGAATTTAGGCAAGCACAGACTTAATTAGCAAAAACTGTCAAGCTCAAGGAACCTGAGCCCATGGTGTTAAAAACCATGCCCATACCATGCGTTTTAAAAGTGTGCAGAAAAGTCCAGCCTGCCACAGCACTGGATCCACTGATAAAGAGTGCGTTAGCAGTATACTGATAGATAGAGCTTTACCAGTCTGAGTGGTCTAATGACCTTAGTCAAAAGACTAGACCCTATAAGATCGTCCCCTCTCGAGACAAGCCCTGGACTTCAGAGAAGCTCTTCCCAGATTGAGAGATAATAGGTTCTAAACCACAGTCGGTCTCAAAGAAAGAGTAGTATTTTAGATGAGGTGGACGAGCAACCAATTGATCCTGAAACCTGTCTGTAATCTGCAGGATCCAGGTAAAGCCATTATGTTGCCATGTGCAAACAGAGGTATCAACCTCACATCTTTGAGGGGAGAACAGTCTGTTCGCTGCTCTAAAATGGTTTATTTTCAGAGAACTGAATAGATAGAGTTGGGTACTTGTTGAAAGAGGATGCCCTATACTTTCCTTATTCAGGAGACCTACTACCCTGACAACCCTGCGTCCCAGAACCTGCTGAGATGGGCTGGCGACACACGCCGGCAGCATCGCTGAGTGTGGGCGACAAATCCGTTAGAGACAGACTGAGCCTCAACACCATAGGTGGCAAAGTTTGCAATACAATCTTGTAACAACATTGTTTTTTCAGAACAGACACTTACTAGTGTCTAAAGGCCCTGAAGCAGCTCTCCGGCAGACAGTCTAAAAGTGGAATAAATGTTTCTGCTTTGACACGAAAAAGGGGGTAGGTCAGTTTGTTCTGGGTCAGCTTTGTTCTTGTTCGCAGGGAACAACTGAATAAGATCGGCTGGGGACTCGTTGAGAAGGGAATGCCCAACCCTGTTCGGGGGGCTGACTGCCCTAACAACCTTATAGGCCTCAACACCCTCTGAGGAGGGAGTAGGTGCCAGCATCTCAGTGTCCTGAGGGCCTCGGGGGGAAAGTGGACACGTGATTTTTAGCCACCCGAGGAGCTAAAAATGGTCCTTGGATCCGTCTTAGCCCTGGATGGCTGGGAATGTGTGCAACGTGTGAATGAGAGTTGAATGCCACCTTATTACCTTCTCGCCTCCTGAAACCTGTCGGCAACTGTCAAGTCACCTTCATTTCTAAAGCGCTTTTAAAAGTATGGATTGTTTCAAAGCAGCTTTACAGTGATGATAGGAATTACCATAACAGATTGTTTAGGCTTTACCACAGCTCTAGGACAACGTTATTGTCCAGCTAAAGATAGTTTTGATTGATTCACTTCCGTTGCGAAGATCATTAGTTATTAACTTCCCCTGCTAACACGACACTGTTCTAACAGAAAAAAACCCTAACGTTCCTCGGCCGCCCATCCGCACAAAACAGTGCCTGGTGTCTCGAGAACGCACTCCCTGAAATGGGTTAGAAGGTGAAAACGATGAACCCAGATGGCGCGCACATCCGCATCAGGTGTTCAGTCCATAGGTCGATAAACTGTATTTACTGCACCGCCGAACAGGCCAGTGGGGGAAATCGGAGAGCCCAAAATTATTTTCTTTTTTTTTTTCTTTAAAAGTGCATTACGCACGTCTCTGAGTTTTTGCAGAACTATGCCCCCTCTGGGAACTACAAGGCGGTGTCTTTGAAACCATCTTCTACTTTTGTCGAAAGTTGACTAAAGTTTTGTCGCTCGAGTTGTCTTCGCTGATACGGAGAGTGGCGGCGAATACACAAACCTGCCAGACATAGCCAGGTGAGCGTGAACGCGCATGTCACGCCCAGTCAGGGATTCCGGCCCGAATCCCTCTTATTTATTTTACTGGACGGGATTATAGAGGCAATCGCAGTGAGCAGAGAAGGGCTCATTCAGCCCATCAGGCAATTGTTTAAGCATGTATGGGTTAGAAAAACGGGTATTTTTAACATGAAATGTTGCGCAATGCACCTTTAATCTCGAAGAGGTTCAGCCACAGATGCCAAACAGACCTGATGTTACTCTACATGGTCTGGATGACAAGGATGTTCAGCTGTAACACGAACTATTGCAGCAAGCCTACTCTATTCTTATCTGAGTTAGTACAGTGTTACTACGTCACCTTAAAATAAAGTAGAACTGATGGAGCTAATAATAGGTCCTCGTTTTGATCAGAGGAGATCCCTAAGCAAGCTTCCAGATTCAAAACAGTCGAGAAAGCACCCGTCTCAAACTCCGCCGCCTCCAACCCAACCTTCAATCCCCATGATCGAAGACTCTGCAAGAGTCTCTGCAAGATAAGATTAGATGCCTGGCTCCATCTCTCGAGGAGAGAGCCAGACGGGAGCGGAGCTTCCTCAACGAGAAGCGTTCGCAATGAGAGCAGCCGGATCCCTCAAGAGCTGACAGAGTGTGCTCTGCTACTAATAACAGATCGCACACAATTCAAGCTTGTCGTCCCTGGTTTAAAAACGAGGACACAACTCCTAAAGTCTATTGTGTCATGTTTGAAATTGTAACATGGCAAAAAGACAATGTTTTTCACACAAAAAAATCAGGTAATAGCTTCCTGAAGACATGGTAATCCATGACGTAGGTGCCCTTTTATGGTCTTGATGCGCTACGCTCAGTCATCTGACCTCTGTCAGCCAATAGAATTGGCATGTTTTCACACTTGCTTAGGACACTGGTCTCACTGGAAGCATTCCCATAACAACATGATGCAGCAACAACATGTCGATTATCGGACAATAAAAATGACTGATATTGGAGGTTTAAGTTAAGCCTGGTTACTAGAGCGTTCAGACAGGCTGCTTAACAATGCAATGGCTTCTTCCTTTAGGGCGCAGGAGTCGTTCAGAACAGCCAAGGGAGATGAGGAGGTCAGCCTTTACAACATCAAGAGAAGAAGAGTGACCCACGCGAGCTTCAGGGTAGGGTTCTTCTTCCTAATGAACTGCATTATGATTATTAATGTCAACACTGAGTGAACGTCATTAAGCTGTGATGATTTTGCCCATAGGATGATTCTGATGACGAAGGACCATGTCTCAAACGTGCGCAGTCACGCAAACGGCAGAAAAACCAGCAGCGTAAAGAGAGTCTGGCTGAAGAGTACATCGAGTTCTCATGTGAGGAAGGGGAGGAGACAGCATCTTCTGAGGTTGAGCATTTGTTTATTTATTTTTTATAACTCTGATATATCAGACATGTCAATAATGATGTGCGTTTGTGTTATTGGTGCAGGACAGTGAAATGGAGGGCAGTGATGTTAATTTGTCCATTGAGGATGAAGAGGAATGGAGGAGTGATAGTTCAAGGTACTCTTGCTGCCACCATAATTGTTTTAAAAATGGAAGTGTGTAATATCTGCAAGTGGCACCAAGCGGAATTGCTATAAAATTTGCTTCCAATAATTCCTCAGTTAATCCAGTAAGAATAGTTAGATCTTAGAAGTCTACAAGCCCGCCCCGCTTCGCATCAGGATGTTTTTTGCCTCCTCGTCGTGCATTAAAATCTGTTGATGATCACTTACATATACATTTAGATGTACTGTTTCAAAAAGTAACTGGTTATATAATTAAATTCGATTAAATGAATCAGTCCACTTTCAAAGGAACAGTGTGAATTAGGGCTGTTGGAACGAATTCCGAAATTCTAATATAATTCGAAAATAAAAAAAATCAATACTATTCGAATGCTGAAGTTACTATTCGAATATTGTCTCTTTTTTTCTTTTCTTTTTTTTTTATATGCAATCTTGCCTTTCTCCCCACCTTGGCTTACACACATGTGAAAATTAAATGCTTTTGTTTCGTCTGATGAACAATAAAGTTTTTGAATCGTAACACAATTGTGCACGATATCCATGCTGTATCATCATAACAATACTGTCAAAAATGGTAAATGTTTAACGACGAAAAAAAAGCGCCCGTGAAGCGCAAATATCTCGGCGAGCACCGAGCTCGTTGGAACCGTATAGTCGAACTGAAAAGAACAATATAAGTTTCAGAATTTTTGATGGTGTTTTCGCGGAGATATTAGCCGAAACCCATCGGAAGCGCTTCAACCATATTCAGCACGAATAAAATGTTTATTGTAATGTTAGATGTCCTTCTAGTGGACAGAACGTGTAACAACAACCACATGCTATAGTGGCATTGGCGATCCATAAGCCTGAGTAATGTCGTAAATATTAATAGTAGGATGAATTTGAGCAAATAAAATAAGTAATGGAATTTGAATAGTATTATAAAGGAAGATTTACAGCCCTTGTGTGAATGCAAAATCAGGTCAGAAGGTTGACGTGGAAATGCTCATTTTTGGGATTGTATTTGGTGACAAAATAACTCAACTGATAAGTCTATCATATAGTCATTTAATTTCATGTTGTCATCGCTAACATATTCATGAGGGTAAGATGTACGTTGTGTCTTTGTTCATAACTGAAGCCGCTCCTCCAGTGATTATTCCGACTGGATGGCAGATGCAGGAATAACTCTGCGACGGTCCGCGTCTCCATCGTCCCGACGGAGGACTAGCCGCAGGATCAGCAGCTCTGAGGAAGAGGAGGAGGAGGAGGAGGACGAGGAGGCGGCAGATGAGGACCAGACTCTAGATGAAGAGGAGCAGACGGCTTCACCCCGAAAGCACAAGAAGGCCAAAAGCAAAATGCCAAAGGTGTCAATAGGGCCATTCAGCACATCAGTTACTGTAAGGTCCTGATAGACTCACGGCGAAGTACTTTTTCGTTCTTTGCATGGGGTAAAAAAAAAAGAAGTTGGAAATTTGTGACCAGCGGTATACTGTTAGCGAACATCCCATCGCCCATGCTGCTGAGAGCAGTGTTTAGATGAATGTTATCTCTCTCAGTAACAAATAAACACAACAAAAATAACAGCGGTGAGAAAACGGCAGTTAAGAAAGCATCAGATTCTGCTCTCCAGTCCAGTCATGTCACGTTCGTTTGGCAAGCTGTTTCGATCTCCCGAAACACACCAGTTAGTTGCTTAATTTGGCTTGAAGTATATCGGGGCCTTTACTGTCAGTGTTACAAGTTCTTATTTGATCCTTTCAAATTAAATATCAACTTGGTACTGTGAAGTACTTTTTGAAATCCTTAGTTGTGATTCTGGAGAGGCATTTTAACTGTTGGCTAGCTCTTAAGTTTTGTCTTCATGAAAGATTGGTTTGAAAAACTTATTTTAAATTCAATGCAATTAATTTTCTTATCCTTAGCCACCAAAACCGAGGCCACCCATTAACAGAGAGATCTCAAATGAGTTCCGTCCCCCAGCATGGATTACTGACGTCATTCCCCGAAAGTCCCCCTTCGTCCCTCAAATGGGAGACGAGGTACAGAATACATCCCTCTCGTCTGTATTAAAGTATAACTGATCCATGTCTAAATCCACGGTCTCTTTTTCTGTTCACAGGTCATCTATTTTTGTCAGGGTCATGAGGCGTATGTGGAGACCGTCTGTAGGACAAAGCTGTACCCCATTAACCTAGACAGACAGCCATGGAAGAAGATGGAGTTAAGAGTATGATCAAAACAATACTGGGATTTTACTGACACTTTTACTATTAGGCGCTGTGTCCACCAAAGCGTTTTTTCATGCGGCTGGCGTATTTTTCCAATTGTTTTCAATGGGAGCGCCGCTTTTTTTACCGGTCGCCGAGAGTTGAAGAATATTCAACTTTGGGTAAAACGCAGCGCTCATCACTGGCACTTTTTACCCAGCCATCCAATCAGAGTGGAGGAGGAGCTAGTACCACACTGACCAACCGCCACATTCTGCTTGTACAACGTCAACAGATGACGACAACAAGCATAATACTGGAACAAAATAATTGAAAACAAGACCCAGAGAAAATGCGTTACATTGTATCGACATTTTAATATGGAATCAACACAGAAACTAAATACGTGTGAAATGAGACACTAGTAACACTTTCGCGGTTATTCCGTATCATAACAAGCAAAGCGTCTCAACTGAAAAAACCGCTGCGCTGCCAAAATGCTCTCAGGCGTCCACAGCTAGGCGTGTTTAGCTGACACACGGCCTTATGAATGCATCTAATAAGAACAGATGTACAAGTGTTTTGTAAAACTTTGCGTTGTTCTGATTTTAACAGTATGCGCACATGCATGCATCACTTGTCAGTAGCTATGTTTCCATCCACATATTTTTATGCAAATTTTGTGAAAATTATACTGGATGGAAATGCCAAAATGCTCTAAAAATCTTAAAATGCGCAAAAAACTTATGCACTCAATTTATTATTCGGTAAGAAAACATGGCCGTAAACTGCGAGGGGAAACAAATTAAGCTAATTGATTCCTGGGTGCGCAACAAATAAAACTCATGTGACTTTGCCTCAACAGATCATGTGATTGTAATACCAGTGAACCAATCTCATCGCGCGCCATCTAAAATACTGTTTTAGTCGTGCTCAGAGCCGATCCTGACCTCCCTGGGGCCCTAAGCAAAATTCTGGTAAGGGGCCCTCCTACCTGACCCATGAGCCATATAAACCATTTGCCATTGCCACAGTCACCTGACACCCCAGTGCTCCCACTACAATCCTCCCTCCTTTAACTAGTTCTAATGAAAATGTAATTCCTGATATCAGAAATACACATTTTTACTATAAAAAGTACATTCTTAATATCAAGAATTCACATTTTAAACAGTAGGTACAAATGTAATTATTGATATCAAAAATGCATCCTCTGAATGAATAAAAGCTAAAATGGGTTGCCATAGCATGTCACTGTATTTTAAATTATAAAAACAAAACTTGATACTTGATGGTTATCATTTACTGAGGGATGTGCATCCATATTGACCAGTGTGTCCAGCCAATCAAAATTTTAAATGCAATATAGCCTATAAGTCAATAGTCAATGCATTGCTTTCCATCTGGCTTCGTTGCAGAGTTGTAACTAAACTGACATTGGCTTGTTTTAAAAATATGTGCGCCTATAATGAGGAGTGCCATCATCACGGCCAAAAATTGTACTGGTCCCCACAGATGTTTTGCTGGAAAGTGCGCGTTTCATTTCGTGCACGCGCATATGAACACATGTTAACGCGCGACGCGGTTATCTTTTCCGAGTTGCAGTTTATAAACAAACATCGTTGCCCTTTGTCGTTTATCAAACGTAATAAATAGTTGTATTTCACTCTCACTTTTTTGTCAGACACAAAGTCACAGAACACAGCCTTGGAAGTGGGAGGCATTAGCAAGCAAGACACAGACAGAACAAAAGATGCACAGCCCAGCTGGGTTAGACAGACAGACAGACTACAGAGAGACGCACATCAACTTCACTTTACTGTTCTTTACTGATATCAAACTTGGAGAGTAGAGAACACAAGTCTACCTGATTGCTGTTCCCGAAATTCACTCTCATTGTGTTTTTTTCTCTCTTTTCGTGACCAGAAGGATAGGTCCGGTTAATTATCTCATTGATATTGTAAACTTTGATTAACGCGCTTTGACACGAGGGGGAGGCGGGGCCTTGAGTAATTTGCGGGGCCCTACGCAACTTGCGTAGTGAGCGTATAGGGAGGATCGGCTCTGGTCGTGCTGAAATGCCTGACCCAAAGTCTTCAATCAGAATGATTTGGTATAATTACCTCCCAGAACTGTCTTGCACGATTGAGTTCCCAAACACCAGCATCCGAACACAAGATAACATGACGGCGTTTATTGCATTTCAAGTCATTTATTATATAGGAAAGTCTCACCGACTTCACCTGTTCCAACAAATGTATTATTCTATCAATGATACTTTGTGCCACAGTCCCATGAAGTAAAGGTTTTGTTCCCTTGAGCACATGGGATGGAAACGATGCTTTATCCGCAAATGTTTTCTGCAAATGCAAAGTTTAATTCGCAACATAGCTAGTGCGGCAAGGCTATTTTTATTTGTCTGCATTTATTTGTTGTAGTGACCGACAACAGGCTACAGATGCTGTCTTAAGGTTCTATTTCCTTGTATTTAACCATGAACATTATTAACTTTATTAAAAAAATGCATGCAGCTCAGCTAACCTTTAATGTTTTCAGCAAGTTTGGCATTGAAAAATAAAAATCCTATGTTTTTACCAGGACCAAGAGTTTGTGAAAATAACAGGGATCAAGTATGAAGTCTCCCCTCCAACCCTATGTTGTCTGAAACTGACCCAGATTGACCCTGGAACAGGCAAAATAACAGACCGAACCTTTTCCATTAAGTAAGTGCTGGCAAGCAGTGCTGGGTAGATTACATGCACATTTTAGTCCATTACTAAATACAAATTACCTGATGAAAATTGTGGTTAGTAATGTAATTACAGAACTAATATATTCGTAGACTCATTACATGCAAAGTGAGATATTTCAAGCCTTTATTTGTTATAATTTTGATTATTATAACATTATAACATAGTATTACATTACTTATTTTAGGTAATATAGTACCTTATAAATACCATTTTGATATAAAAATAGGAAGATAAAGGAGAAAATAAATGTTGAATCTGAATTACGTAATCCAGATTACATGTAATCAGTTACTACCCAGCACTGTGGGCAAGATCTGATATAAAATTCAAGTTATCTTTCTGATTTTTTGTGTTGATTTTTAAGCAAAAACTTTTGTTTTGGTGCCGTTTTTCCTCAGATATCATGATATGGCGGATGTAATTGATTTTCTGGTGCTGCGTCAAAGCTACGACGAGGCGCGGAGCAGAGTGTGGACGTCAAGTGAGTAGGAGGCATGACCCGAGAGTTTGTTGTGGTGCCCTGCATCAATACAGTCACGTCTGTTCTGTTTCCGTAGATGATCGGTTTCGCTCCGTGATCGATGACGCCTGGTGGTTTGGGACCATAGTTTGTCAGGAACCATATCAGTCCGAGTATCCCGACAGCCATTTTCAGTGCTTCAAAGTCAAGTAAGCCCAAACCTTGTTTGTATTATTGGGAGCTGTTGCATAGATCTTAGGCATTGGCTGTGACTTTTAACTCTCTGATTTTGCAGATGGGACAATGGCGAGACAGAAAAGCTGAGTCCATGGGATGTGGAAGCCATTCCTGAAAACGGTACTTCTGACCACTTAAGCTTTAGCTTAAACCAGATGCACTGTGTACGTTTTTTGCAGCACATCAGCAGTCATTGCACTAAATTCAGGGTGTTTGGTGTGTTTGTTTACTCCTGCATTTCTAACAGAAAGGTCATTTGTTATTGTGTTTTAATAAGGCAAATGGTCTGTTTGTTGAATTGAGTTGTTTCCATGCTGCAGCTGAACAGCCGGAGTCGGAGGGCGCGGGGGTGCCGGTGACGGACGAGGAGATGATGGATATTCTCTATAAACCTCAGGGGGGTGAATGGGGGGACAGGGGTCGAGACCAAGAGAGCGCACGCATCATTGCAGGCATAGAACACCTTGTGACTGTGGGTGCGTTTGATTTTGCAGTTATCCCTATTCTTTACATTATCTTTATCAATTTTGTGGCATTTCTTTAAAGGTACACTGCTACTTTTGCTCCGCTAGCGGTTGAAAAAAACCAAACCATGCATTTTGGTTGTGCTTTGGCGCTGCGTGACTGTTAGTGAACTACATATGGCAGTTTATCTGTTCAGTTAAATTGCTTACTCACATGTTGAGTAATTAAAACACCATCTCCACGTCGATTCTACAGCATTTCAAATCCCTCAGTTCTCGCCGTCTCTGAAAAGCCAAGCCAATGTTGGTTCTTGTTTTATTACGAGCTCTGTCGCGTTCCCTTTTCACCAGCAGACGCTCCTGTTCGGCGTTTGTTTAAAACGGGTGATTCCCGGAGGTTGGAGATTTACCTCCTCCATGTCAAGCTTTCTCACTCGCTGTGACGACTAAGCTCTGCCACTCACACACCAGACACACGTCAAAGTAGCCGGAGCAACTTCTCTCTATTTACGGATATGACGAAACAATCACGGGCAAGTGACATGTTCGTAGTTCCCTGTAAAAACCATTCTGTCAGATCTAAAATATAAACACTTATAATTGCTTTTCATAGGTAATCAGGGTAAAACAAAGATATTTTGCAAGGATTGATGTTTTGTTTTTTTTTAATTTTGAACCAAAAAAATTGCAAAGTGTACCTTTAAGCAAATCAGATTTAGATGGTCTACAAGGAACAAGGGTTAGTTCACCCAAAAATTTAAATAGTCATTTTACCTCACCCTCATTTCGTTTCAAACCCACAAGACCTTTGTTGGACAATTTGTTATTCATAATTTTTCTACTTCATCCATTGAAAAGTATATGTAGTTAACATTTTCAATGCAGCAAAAAGTTCATAAAGACATCATAAAAGTAATCCATATGAATAGAGTGATATAATCCAAGTCTGATGAGACCTCAGTGGTTCTCACTGGTGTTTTGAGCTTCCATTTACCGTATTTGATGTGCGTTGATCAATGTTTAAAGGTGAATAAAAGCCTAAATAAATCTGATGAACACTTGGATTATGCCACTTAATTCATTTGGATTTTCTTTTTTTATGTACATTTTAAAGCTTGAAAATGTTGATGAGAGAATTGTAAAAATATCTTAATTTGTTTTCCGAAGTTGAACGAGTCAAGTCTTATAGGTTTGGAACGACATGAGGGTGAGTAGATGATGACAGAATTTTCATTGTCGCGTGAACTAACCCTTTAAATGTTATGCTCTGGCTCATCAATGTCAATTCCTGTCCTTTTGAACAGATATCACGGCTCCTTTCTCTGGTCCAGTCGACCTTGCTCAGTATCCTACATATTGTTCTGTCATTGCATATCCCACTGACCTGAACACCATCAAACTGCGGCTCAAGCACAAGTTCTACAGGTTTGTAACTTAATGGGTATTGTCCACCTAAAAATAAAAAATGATCATCATTCGGTCATCCTCATGACCTTTCTAAACCTGTGTGATGTTAGTTTTTCATGGACATTTTGATCAATGTTCATTCTGCCTTTTTTCCGTGCAAAAAATACCAAGTAGTCTTAACGACTTGTAGTCTTCGGTTTTAATCACCAATATTTATAGGGTTAGTTCACCCAAAAATAAAATTAATTACTCGCCCTCATGTCGTTCCAAACAAATAAGACTTTCGTTCATCTTCAGAACACAGATTAAGGTGTTTTTTTTTTTTATAAAACCTGAGATTTCTGTCCCTCTATTGAAAGTCTTTAAACTTTGACGCTTCAAAAAGATTGCAAAATGAATCCACATGAATCAGGCAGATTAATAAAAGTCTATTATGGAGACAGTTTGTGATAAACAGATTTGGTTTAGGCTTTTATTCACATATGGACGTTCATCAATACACATGCATGGAGCACATAACACTTTGCCTGTGGCTGCTCAAGCATACTTGCCTGAAACACAAGAGCAACCCTCATTGGTTCTCACACATCAAGCACGCATGTTTGCGCTTCTGTTGCACTGACTCCTTTTATTTGTATGGAAAAGAGTAGTGTGCACATTATTCAAAATATCCAGAAAGAAATTGGAAAATATGGCTGAATAAATGAGAGTTTGACGGTTTTATTTTCTAATTTCCCATATTTGTGTGTTTCTTGCTTTGGGTTTTTTTGTCTTGGGTTTTTTAGGAGGCTGTCTGCACTGATCTGGGATGTTAAACACATTGAACAAAATGCCAAGACTTTCAATGAGCCCCGCAGCAAGATTGCAGAGTCTGCAAAAATCATAACAAATGTTCTTCTGAAGTTCATAAGGTTTGTCCTGGACATTTGTGGTAAACATCAATTTGTGATATTGTAATGTTTGGCTTTGTAACACCCCCCCCCCCCCCCCCCCCCCTGGCCACAGTAAACCTCACTGTACAGATATTATGGAGATCTATAACGCCGTTGAGAACATGGAGTACTCTGACGATGAGGTGAGTGTATTTGTTCAACCTGTATTTTCTCTTCGCTTTCCTGGAAAGCATGAGATTAATTCATGTGGCTTTTAGGACCTGGATGACATTGATGCACCTGGACCCTCTGCTGGACAAAGACTTCGCCAGGTAGTGGGAGATATATTATGCATAATAGTGCAATAGTATAGTTGTGTAATATGACAGCATGTACCCCACATTGGTAGAAATGGTTTAACAGAGATTCCATTACATTGTGAAAGGGATAGTTCACGCAAAAATTATCATCAAGTTGTTCCAAATATGCATTAATTTATCTCTTCTGCTGAAGATATTAAAAAAAAAAAAATGGGGAACCAAACAGTTGATGGACCCCATTGACTTCCATAGTATGTGAAAAAAAAAAGATTAAATATTTTTAAAAAGTCCATGAACTGTTTGGTTTCTCCAGCAAAAGAAAGAAACTCATACAGGTTTGGAACATCTTGAGGATGAGTAAACGATGACCGAATTTTCATTTTTGGGTGATCTATCCCTTGAATATCGTAGTGTATAGGCCCCATGGTTAAACATTGTAACAACAGTAAATGAGAAGTTTGTTTAGACGGAAAAATTAATGCGTTAAAGATGCTTTCTTTGTGATTTTTGCTAGCCATCAGTGGAGGTCGTACTGGACAGGGACGCATGGAAAGATTCCAGCAAACGTTTACTGAACTACATGTTTGAGTGTGAGGATTCAGAGCCTTTCCGGGATCCTGTAGATCAGGGAGATTATCCGGTAAGTCTTCAAAACATGACCACAATATTCCATTGATTGTCTTTCTTATCTCTTTCCCTGCCAAATTGTTGCCAGCCAGTTATTTTTTATTTTTTTCATATCTTTGATGGGCCTCACAATATTTCTTGTATGAATATGCAATTTTTTCCACACTTGAATGCAAGTAAGGTGCATTAAAAAAAAAAGCTGAATTAAAAAAGCTAATAAAATCACGTTTTTGTCAAAGACCACGTCTGGTTCGGATTCAGCATCTATGTTTTAAGTAATGTATATGTGAAAACAGAGGTGTCACTTCTCTATAGTGTTAGGAAGTTCCACCTCTTTGTCCAAAGATAATTAATGGTAATAATTTAGTCTTCTAATACCATGTCTCCAGGATTACTGTAATATCATCGACACGCCTATGGACCTTGGAAGTGTGCGGCAGTCTCTGGAAGAAGACCGCTATGAAAATCCCATAGACCTTTGCAAGGACACCAGACTTATTTTCGCCAATGCTAAAGCCTACACGCCAAACAAACGGTCGAAGGTAACGCATTCATGTCTCGACTAATTTTGTCTTTTTTCCTCTTGTCTTTTTGTGTAATTCTTAAAGGCTCATTGATATCCATGTGCGCTATTTTACAGATTTACAGCATGACTTTGCGACTGTCAGCGTTTTTCGAGGAGAGTATACGCAAAATCATTTCCGACTACAAGACTGCCGTGAAAAGTAGCTTGAAGCTGCGCCGCAGTCAGAGATTCAGGAAGAAGTTGCAGCATCAGGACTCGGCTCTTTCCCACCAAGGGTCCGCACGGTAGGCCTCCACGTGTTTTCTCTATTTCGCTTCTCCTTTATTCTTCTGTTTTGTTTTTTGCCATGCAGAAGACAATAAACCTGTCCTTATTTCTCCTCCTGGCCCTAGTCAAAAGAGGGCTACTTTAAAGACTCAGGAAAATACAGAACAGTCTACAGCCAAATCTACCTCAGCCAAAGTGTCTGGACCAGAGCGCCGCAGAGTCAATGAAGCCAAGGAGAACTTCAGACGGAGCGGCTCATCTTCATCCGGTGAGACGGACAGTTCTCAAAAATTATTAGTTTCCGAAATTAAAATATAAGGCATGAAAAGCTCATGGTCTCGCCACCATAGTGAACTTACGCATCTGAAGGTGTTCTGAAACTGTTTCAACTTCTTTCTTCTGTGTGACACAAAAGGAGAAACTTAATGAAGCTTATGAATCCTCAAATAAAGCAATAAAAGTTGTCTTTGTCAGTGAATAATGTTAACTTAAGTCTGCTTACAGTTTTCACCTCGAGTGACCTGCAAACTTTGTGACCAGATCTGTCAGTCATTCAGTTGAACTCAAACCAGATCAGTCATGTTGTGAATGAAACATTCTGCCTGGTTTTGTGAACTGGATCAACAATTTCAACCAATCGTATAAGGGATGCAAAATATATCGGCCACCGTATCGGTATTGGCCAATATATGTTACTTTTTAATGTTATCGTTATCTGCCCGATAAGAAAATTTGGCCCATATATTAAAGCCAATAAATTATGTATTGTTTCCTTGAGCTGAGGCATTTCAGATGCGCACTGTTCAACATGATAGTTTTGAATTGCTTGAAATATGATTTGAATCACTTACAAAAAGGAGAGACAGCACATAAAATTATAATGAGAATATCATAGTTGTGTGCTTGGGACATGGCTTTTAATGGTGAGACTTTTGTTTTTGTAACCAGCCTCTCAAACATTATATAAAATTTTGGATTTGGCCAAATATGTCAGGTATCGGCTTTCAAATATAAAGAGTTATCAGTATCGGCCAAAATATTCATATCGGTGCATCCCTACAATCGTTGTTCCTGTTGAATGCACTGTGCTTTGACAGGCAATATTTTTAGAGACCCACCAGGTGGAGTTATTTATCAGTTGACCGGATATTACATTGACAAATATTTACTATTTTCTACTTATTGGTTGTCTAAGTACTGGTAAAACGGATTATAGTCAAGTCATCTTCATTTATATAGCGCTTTTAACAATGGATTGTTTCAAAGCAGCTTTACAGAGATAAACATATAATTTAAGGTAACAGATTGTTTTGGCTTTATAGCGGTTCTTGAATAATGTTATTTCCAGCTAAAGTTAACTTTGATTGATTCACCTCCATTGAAATGATCAGACTTTAAACGCAAACCTGTGAATTAACGCTGACGGCGTTCACATGCTCATTCAGAATTGATTCTATAGTTTTGTGCTTTTTAAAATATGTGCGCAGGTTTGTAATTCCTTACAACCCAGCCTAAACAATCTACTTGTCTTGCCTATAAATTTTGATACAGAATTTTGTTTTATTTTATCACTTCGGGGTACGCGAGCCGGATTTTCAACAACGCTTTATCTGTAGAGTGGGAAAGGGATCCTCCATAGGGAGAGGATAGTGGATACTTCAGCACTGCATTGTCATCGGGTCCAGGCGGATCTCCTTCGTCAGATCTGGATACGGCCTGGATCCGGCAGGCTGCGGGAAAACCTCGGGATAAACAAAGACACTAATATTACCGTAGATGCCATTCTTCTTATGATGTAGCGAGTACATCAAGATTTAAGGGAAGTGTTCCCGGTTCCGGCTGACCTAATCTATGCAGCCTAACATTGAATTATAGAAGTCTATAATGTATTATGTGTATGCTAGGTCAAAGAGATGTGTTTTTAGTCTAGCTTTGAGCTAAATAGGAAAAGGATCTACCGCCAGCAGTCGATTTAGATATTCTAGGTATGATCAACTGGCCGGAATTTTGAGATCGCAATAGACGTGAAGGACTATAATGCGTTAAGAGCTCGCTCAAGTACTGCGGAGCTAGACCATTTAGTGCTTTGTAAGTAATCAACAATATTTAAAAATGTATACGATGTTTAATAGGGAGCCAAAAGGATGAGGTTTATAGGATGAACTATTCCTTTTATTACATGAGGCCTTTAGCACTTGATGTTCATTCTATAGTTTCTTAAGTTTGTGCTTTTGATTTATAGGGTCTGATCATGACAGCAAACAATCTTTGAGTCAGTCGGAAGAGGATGAAGAACCTTTATCTTCGTCTCGTGGCTTCAGACGAGAGACTAGAGCCACGAGAAGAGCTGCACAGAAAAAAGGATCCAGACGAAAACATGGTGAGACCCCACAAGGTGTGCAGTTGGGTAGATATTTCAAGGGCTTTCAGTGAAAAAATGTGACTGGCTGGACATACAAATTTTATGCATCTTACGTCTTATGCATCCTAGAGAGCCATGCCAAGATGAACGGGCACAGCAGGTCACATGAGCGTCAGAGACCACGACCCTGCAGCGACTCTGACCAGGAGCCTTCGCAAGGTTCAGACACCTCCGAAAACGAGTCGTCCTCTTCTGTCAGTCGCCGGCCCAGGACCCGCAAGACCGCCATGGCAGCGGTCAACAAGATGAAACTCATGGATATCCTGGAAGACGGTGACGGCTCGGACGAGGAGGGTCGTGGAGGCAGCAGCCGTCCCGCAACTCGTGCTAGCAAACGCTCTGCTGTCATTCAGAGCAGCTCTGATTCAGACCAAGAGGAAGCTTCTCAGGGTATAAACATCTACATCGCTTGCCTTGAAATGTTTTTATGTAAAAACCACTTCTTTCCAAATATCTTATGTACCTTAAACTCTTTTAAATGTTGTTCTTCTCATAGAGTCAAATGAAAGTGATGCTTCAGCTAGTGAAGAAGAGAAAAGTGGCGTCAGCGTGGACAGTGACTCGTCTTCTCACAGCAAAGAGGAGAGTAGATCTGCTGGGCGCAGACCATGCAGACGATCAGCAGTAGAGAAGAAGGGTATGTTTGGTGGTGTCGCCTTCATGGTTGAACTTTTGAGCTCTACCGTCAGCATGAAATCAAAATGATTATCCATCAACTCGTCCCTGTTTTTCACTTTCCAAAGAGTTCATCTTAATGATGATAACTTGTAACTAGTCATAATAACTTGTTCAGCTTGTATAGCCTGATCGGTAGGACAAAACCTTTTTCACAATTTGCTGCAAACTCCCCATTCAGGTAATGATGCCTTTTCACAATCTAGTCAATTCCTGATGGACAAAAGTCCCATCCTGCAGTTTTGTTATCATTAAATGTTGTTCCATGCAGAAGTCACATTAAGGTAGAATGGGTTGTGAATGTTTTATCTTTGTTCTGAAGATGAATGAAAGTCTTATGTGTTTGGGTCGACATGAAAATGAGTAATGGATGATGGATAATAAGATAATTTTTGGATTAACTAAGCCTTGAATGCTAATGAGACACTGACAAAGAAAGAAAAATAAAGAAAGGTCAATATACAGTGGAGGGGAAGTTAACTACTTTCTTCAATTTTTCCATTTTTAGAAACGTCTCCTTTCGTTAATGGACACAGCCCCAAAATACAGTGGGAGGACAGTGAGGACAACTCGAACGATGGGGGGAGTCAGAATGAAAGTGTGAATGGGGAGTCGGACGAGGACCTCGTTGTCCGGCGGAAATACACCAGGAAGACCGCGAAAGCCTCTGTCAGTAAAATAAAGAAACTGAATGACACTGATGCCGAAGAAGAGGAAAATTGCTCCAGAAACCGACGTCAGAGAGCTCGGCAAAGCAAGCAGGATCCTGAAAAGAGCTCTGAGGAAAAGGTCGAGGTTCCCAGAACTCAAAAGCACCCTCATCAAAACGGAAGAAAGGTGTCTGCGAAAGAGCTGAAGAAAAGTAAAGCATCATCAGAGAGCTCAGATCAAGCTTCTGCCGCAAAACAAGTTACCCACAAAAAATCCTCAGCCACGGATGCATTTATGTCAACAACCCAGGACTCCGAGGAACTCAGCGATGTTTCGGAAGAGTCTGACGCACACAGGAAGATTATTAAATCAGAAGAGGATGAGAATCAAAGCGATGATGCAGAAGAAAAAAGGTCCCCCAGAAACCGAAAACGGGCGTCCAACGCTCGCAGGAAAAGACTTGACGAAAGGTCGGATGCCTCCAGTTCGGATAGTGAAAGAAAGGTAGACCGAAGGAGGAAAAAAAAGGTGGGCTCTTCCTCCGATGAATGGCCAAAGAGTGACGTAACAGAGGAGGACAAGAAGACTCATCCAAGGAGGAAGCCTTGCATTACAGTTTCATCCAAGGGAATATCACTTCGATCTCTTCCCAAGAAGAACTACATTATGGAGGACTCGGATGCAGAGTTCAGTCCTGAGATAGAGATGCAATCAAAGAACGGAAAGGGCAAGGAGCGGCCCGACTCCCGGGCGAGGAAACCTTCAGGCGGCGACTCCAAAAGGAAACGCGGCGTCTCCTCAGAGTCTGAAGACACGGACAACAAAAGTAGCAGGACCAGCGATGATAACGAGTGCATGGAACCTCAACGAAAGAGTGCGAAGCGCTTCAAGCGCTTGAGCGGCTCTTCGGACTCTGGGAGCGACTCGGAAACTAGATGCAAATCGGAGAACGGCCGAAAACTAACGCCTCAGGAGAAGAATCCCAAAGCGACCCGGCGACGGCGGAAACAAAGCGAGAGCGATAACGGAAGCAACGAGGACGCCAGCGACTCCGAGAGCGAGGAGTCCGGGGAGTCTAAGTCGGACGCCAGCTCAGCTTCACAGAGCAGTCCGAAGAGAAGACTGAGGAACCGAGGAACCGCGAGGAAACGTCAGAGGGATGCTTCCAACGAGGACAGCGACGTGTCGTACGGGAAACCCCGACGGGCCACACGCATCCGGACCAGGAACCGAGGCAAGCGGACTGTGAATTACCAAGACAGCGAATGAAGGACTCGGACGGTCGAGCCACGCAAAAAGACACTAACTGGAGACCTTGAAGACACTTGATTGTCCCAACATTAAAAACAATGGTAGCAGCACTGGAGTCCTCAATATACTGTGAATCAGTTCCATTCAGGGATATTTATATTTTCTATGAAAAACAAAACAAAAACTAATGAATTATAAATAAGATGTATTTGATCTACTGGTTTGGCTGTTCAAACCAGCCCCACTCTGTGATTCGGCCAACAGGAAAGACTTGCGTAGAGAAGCATTGTTTGCTTGGGTGCTATCCTAATATACCTCCTGATTAATTGAGCATATTTGCTGGCTTGCACTAAAAGGCACACTGTAATGAGGTATTTTATACACTAAGTCTGCATTAGAAACTCAGGGGTCAACTACGTTTACCATATTCTCAGACTTGCATTTGTTTTTTTATTTTTAGTTCTAGGATTCTAGTGTCATATTGTCGACATGAGCATTTAGGTCCAAACACCCTTTACGAAAAATGAACAAGTCGCCTTCGACTCGGACACACAAATTCTGTATTATCACTGTTAAAGGGATTGTTGAGCCAAAATGTACAAACTTTTTTTTTTGTTCTGTCATCCTTTGTGGTTCCTCTTTGTTTGTTTGGATTTCTTTGACCATATTTCCAGGTTTCTGAGAATCAGTCTGTAGCAAAGCATTGTATATTTAAACTCCTCTGTCAAGCATTAATTTTTTTTTTGTATTCAATTAAAATGAATTGACATGCCATGAAATATGAATTGGTACCTATTTGCTAAGTACAGTAAATCAAAATGTGTACTTCCAGCAAAGTACTGTGATTTCTCATATTGGGAAGATGTTTTAGTGATCTGTGTTGCATACTTTCAGTATTAATTCCTTTTCTGATTTAACTTATGAACAGCAATGAACTTTTGTACACAGTCTTTGAATTGTGCATCGCAGTTTATGTAATACAGTTGTCAATTGGCATTTTGCTTGATGTCTTTTTCATAAGAGCTTCTTTAATACACCGAGGATGTTAAGTCTGTTGGCCGCTGAAGTGAGAGATGGATGACCTCCTATGAATAAAGTACTGTTTCAGGTTGGAAGTGGAGTTTGTTTTCTTTAACTCGATTTTCAGCCTCCAGGGGCTCGTTCTTCGTACTTTGCTTAAAACATCCGAGATCAAATGAGACATCCAAGATGATATCATCGTGCTAATCATGATCCGGCTAATTAGGTTCTTCGAACACTCCTGTTGTTTATGATTAGTATAGCTGGATTGAGTTATCTGAGATAATTGCGCGTGCATGCGCTGGGTTAAAAGGGGATATGTATCGATAGTAGAAACATTGATCACCAACGCTGCTATTGGCTGCTCACCGTGTCCAAAGAGCGCGCTCAGTTTTACTCTGCAGCAGAGCAAGAGTTATTGCTTGAAGG
Source organism: Tiaroga cobitis (assembly GCA_030578255.1). NCBI lineage: Eukaryota > Metazoa > Chordata > Actinopteri > Cypriniformes > Leuciscidae > Tiaroga > Tiaroga cobitis. The sequence goes on from CM060605.1 coordinate 39,376,059, forward strand.
AGATGCTGAATTTGAAAACTTAATTACAAGTTTTCACCTAAAATGTGCAAAAGCCAGGAGAGAGGGCTGGCAAAAAGTAGCTAATTAAGTTTGTAGTGACCATTTAGATGTTTTTATCACTTATTACAGTATATATTTTTTTATTTTAATCATTTCTAAATAATTAATAACTTTGTTCATTGTAATTTCAGTCACCACCCACTACTAGAACATGGGAACAAGTAAAAGTGAAGTACTAGAATATTCTACATAATGGCAATTTGTACTATAGGTTACTATAATCTCTTTTAAAAAGGCACTGTTAATAAATGTTTGGTTGTTTATAAAAGCAACCAAGAAAAAGCCTGAGAAAAAAAAAGAAAAGAAAAACAAACAGGTGGTGCTCCTGCACCCCCACATTATACCCCGGCAGAAGAGCTGGCCCTTGGGTTAAATGTGAACCGACACACAGCAGGGACCAGTAGCAGCAACTCCTTCATTACTGGTAAATGAACTTTAAATGATCTTACACTGTAAAATATTTTTTTGCTGCACTATAGGCCTATAATCCCAATGGCTGGTCCAGTCTTGAGTAGGCCTAGTGATGAATTGCTTACTTGTGAAAGTGTGCATGCGTGAAACTACATGTAGCCTAGTTAATGTAAAAAAAATCTGTTGCCATGAGTTATTGATCACATTTCCCCCCAGTGTACTTCATTGTAATGAAATTTTGTTTTCCTCTTTTGTGCAGTTTTAAACACCAACACTTTTATCTGTTCCCAAGCAAGTGGCTGAAGCATGTGCAGTAAGTGGACTTTTCCAAACTTTACATCAAAAGGGAAGAAAGTACAACACTTTCTAATGCCCATCCCTCCCCCCAATGCACAGGACAGTGAAGAAACTCTCTCAGATGACTGTCTTTTGAAAAAAGTATGATGACCCTAGAAAATAGAGTATTTTGGGGGGGAAAACTTGACAACTTAAAGAAAAAAAACTGGCACTATAGAGTTAGAGATAGAGTTGCTTCAAAGGAACTTCAGAGTAAGTGCTAATATATTATTTCACACAGAGTACTATTGCTGACCTTGCATAGTATCTCTTATTGCAGGTAAAATATGACTTGATCACTGGCTTTTCTTTACAAAGAACAATTTAAATAAAAAATCAAAGAACTAAGCATATTTGTCATGTCTTTTATTAAACATTTATTGAAATGTTTCATGTTTTTGCTGATGGTGGAAATGTTGTGTAATATGGCACATGTAATGTCACAGGCCCTGTCAAGTGCAACCCTCAGGCTTCTCAGACACTGAAATCTTCCCTTTAGTTGGCCAAAGTTCATTTCATTGTGTGACCTTGTCCTGGGTAGAGCTGCATTGTAACTGTGTATGTAGTGAGCTTGATATTTATGTTTCCTTACCTTTCCTTTCCTTTCCTTTCCTTGTTTTCCTTCCTTTTCAAGTAATGTGCATAAATGTGAATCTCTGTGCTTCCAGATTTGTGATATGGAACAGTCACACACCATCTAGAGATTTTAGTCGGTCAACTGCCTTTTTTTAAAATTTGATATAGGCCAAATATTACTAATCTGGAATATTAAGAATTGTAATAGTAACTTGGCTGCACATTTACATTGTGATCCCCCTTTCTGTTCACAAAATCCCCTTCATAGAGGCCTTGATGGGTACATGTGTGCAGTCTATTGACCAATCACATTAGTGAAGCCTGAGGGACATATCTGTGTCATATTAATCGGCATGTTCATGATTGCATGATCTTCATTAAAATGTATAATATACCTGCGTTGGTAAAAAAAACCCCTGCTATATCCTACAACCTTGGGTCTAAACTGGCTTGGAAATAACACAAAAAAACACCCTAAAAACTGCTTGAGCGCCAGGGTAAACTTTGTGAATGACAGCACTTATCAAGTTCTCCGCATCCCCAATAGTTTAAAGGAAAGAGCCACTCGCAAATAATATCAGGACAATGCACACAGTTTGTGCTGTTATTAAAGGCCGACTCCGACGAGTCGAACATTTAAAGGGTTAGTTCACCCAAAAATGAAAATTAAGTCATTAATTACTCACCCCAATGCTGTACCAACCCCGTAAGACCTTAAGAGAATGGCTCCCTAAGAGAATGAATCCTGACGGCCCAGAAAGTCAATGAAGAAAATGTTTAAATATTCCATGTCACAACAGTGGCTCAACTATAAGTTTATCAAGCGACGAGAATACTTTTTGTGCGGAAATAAAACAAAAATAACGACTTTATTCGACTATTCCTTTTCTTCCTTGTAGGCCTGACTTCAAAAGATTTCCACGACGCATGCGCGAGAATTGCGATCTCCTTCAACTACTTCAGTTCAGTTCTCGCGCGTGCGCGTCGTGGAAATCTCTTGAAGTCTCGTTTCAGGCCTACAAGGAAGAAAAGGAATAGTCGAATAAAGTCGTTATTTTTGTTTGTTTTTTCGCACAAAAAGTATTCTCGTCGCTTGATAAACTTAAAGTTGAGCCACTGTTGCGACATGGAATATTTAAACATTTTCTTCATTGACTTTCTGGGCCGTCAGGATTCATTCTCTTAGGGAGCCTATGTAGCAGTCATGCACCTCTCAGATTTAATCATAAATATCTTCATTTGTGTTCCGAAGACGAACGAAGGTCTTACGGGGTGGTACAGCATGGGGGTGAGTAATTAATGACTTAATTTTCATTTTTGGGTGAACTAACCCTTTAATGTGCGTTTCCAAAAAATAATTGATGTAAACGACATCCTCACGAGTCATGAGAAAAATTATATATCTCAAAAAGTACACTATCGCGCTGCGTTAAAAGACTTCTCGTATCACCTCCGCTTATAAAGCCGCGATCTAATCCTGTTTACATGAAATAAGCCTGCTCGCAAGCAGGTTCAACCTGGCGCACCTGTTGCTATGACAGCAAGTCTAGGATGAGCTTCGAAGAACCAAACAATCCAAGATCATGCCAAATCGCCAACAATCAAATCCAGCTAACTGAGTTAGCGACGTACGAAGAACGGGCCCCAGGTTTGCTTGAGAAATGTTTGAATGAGCTGGTACAGGACAAATGAAAGGCAAAACTTAATTCTTTTAAAGTCCCCCTTGTGGTGAAAATCACGTTTTTAATGTTGTTTATGTCTATGTGGTGTTTTTAATGTGCTTTAAGACAAACCATGTGCAAATTCATAAGTCGACAGCATTGCTGAGTATTTTCTGCTTAAAACTGCAGTGAACCAAAGACAGTCTCAAAAACACGGTTTGAAATCGCTGGTGTTTCTGACGTCACAAACTACCTTGTAACCAATCAGATCAACATGTGATCGTCAACCAGTGGATCTCTGAGCCGCTGTGAGTGAGTGGAGGCGGGGCTCATTTACATATTCATAGAACTGCGTATACTAAATGAGGAAAGGGTGTCGAGTTACATTCAAGATATTTTATGGCATGAAAAAAAACATTTCAAGGAAAAAACTTTTAAATATGTAATTTTGCTGAAAAGAAAAGATGAGTTTTAAGGGATAAAATTGACTACAGGGAGACTAACAAATAAAATTGCTCATGATTACATGTACACAATTTAATGATCAAGTTCATATTTTGGTTAAGCATTAGATGCTCTGTTGTTATTGTAATGCTTCTATCTATTTGTAAGCCATATACGCTGTTACTTGAACCATATGTACATGCATACTGTATGTAGATGGATATAATTTAATATTCTGCTACAGTTTTTATCTAGGTGTTTGCTTGTCCAAAGAATCAGATTAATTCATGCATATGGCACTTGCTTTATATTTAGGTTTCTAGAAACCAGAATATTAGCTTAATCAGGTTATGCTGATTGGCGTGTTTACGTAAAGTGGAATTTTAATAAAATTCTGAACGATATCAGAATAATTCTTGTGCTTTTAAATATGGTCATCGTGAGTTGGTATATTAAAATATTTTGCATTTCAACTCTAAAGCTCTTCTTTTTTTTTGGTAAGATTTCTGTAGAAATGACATGTACACTCACCTAAAGGATTATTAGGAACACCTGTTCAATTTCTCATTAATGCAATTATCTAATCAACCAATCACATGGCAGTTGCTTCTATGCATTTAGGGGTGTGGTCCTGGTCAAGACAATCTCCTGAACTTCAAACTGAATGTCAGAATGGGAAAGAAAGGTGATTTAAGCCATTTTGAGCGTGGCATGGTTGTTGGTGCCAGACGGGCCGGTCTGAGTATTTCACAATCTGCTCAGTTACTGGGATTTTCACGCACAACCATTTCTAGGGTTTACAAAGAATGATGTGAAAAGGGAAAAACATCCAGTATGCGGCAGTCCTGTAGGCGAAAATGCCTTGTTGATGCTAGAGGTCAGAGGAGAATGGGCCGACTGATTCAAGCTGATAGAAGAGCAACTTTGACTGAAATAACCACTCGTTACAACCGAGGTATGCAGCAAAGCATTTGTGAAGCCACAACACGCACAACCTTGAGGCGGATGGGCTACAACAGCAGAAGACCCCACCAGGTACCACTCATCTCCACTACAAATAGGAAAAAGAGGCTACAATTTGCAAGAGCTCACCAAAATTGGACAGTTGAAGACTGGAAAAATGTTGCCTGGTCTGATGAGTCTCGATTTCTGTTGAGACATTCAGATGGTAGAGTCAGAATTTGGCATAAACAAAATGAGAACATGGATCCATCATGCCTTGTTACCACTGTGCAGGCTGGTGGTGGTGGTGTGGGGGATGTTTTCTTGGCACACTTCATCCAATCCAATCCAATCCAATCCACTTTATTTCTATAGCACATTTTATAAAAAGGAAGTTTCCAAAGTGCTGCACAGAAGGTTCAAAGATACAGATCAATTAACATACAATAAAAACAAAATTACAAAATAAGAACATCTCAATCCTAAAATACAGTAAAACAATAAAAGACATCAGAGGACCACACAACTCACGCAGAGTTAAAAGCCAAGGAATAAAAATGTGTCTTTAGACGAGACTTAAAACTCTCAACTGTCGAGGCAGTTCGAACATGGAGGGGCAGAGCGTTCCAAAGTTTTGGTCCCACCACAGAAAAAGCCCTGTCCCCTCGAGTTTTGAGTCTTGTCTTGGGAACCCTAAACTCCAGCTGGCCCTCCGACCTCAGTGACCTGGCTGGCGCATACATTTGAATGAGGTCCGCAATATATGTTGGGGCCAGTCCATTTACAGCTTTAAAAACAAACAATAAAATCTTAAAATCAATCCTAAAACGAACAGGAAGCCAGTGCAATGAGGCGAGAATTGGAGTTATATGTGTGCGCTTTTTGGTTCCTGTTAAAAGTCGTGCTGCAGAATTTTGGACTAACTAAGCGTGAAAGTGCGTTATGATTTATACCGGTATAGAGTGCATTACAGTAGTCTAATCGAGAAGAAATAAAAGCATGTGTAGCTTGTTCAAAACTGTTAAAAGACAAAAACGGTTTAACTTTCGCTAAAAGGCGAAGGTGATAAAAGCTTGATCTCATAGGCGTAGATTACGAAGTTTGAAGTTTGAAGGTTTTCAATTGGAAAGTTTTAGTTTAGTAAGACAGACTTTGTTTAGGCTAGTAAGAAAATGTAATTTTGACAAAAAAAGAACTTTTAATTTTAAGTAAATAATATTTTTAAATCAGCTTCAGTGTGATATTTAACCATATTATCATGCTTAACACTGATAATTTGAATAATTGTAATGCGATGATCAGATAAATCAGAGAATATCATATGTTTGGGCAGTTGGATTATAGACCCCCGGACCCCCCTAGAGGTACCGAGATCCACCTACAACAAAAATACTGTGCCACAGCAGACTATATGATGGTCTACGAAAAACACACATTTTATTATCTTATTAAAATACATGATCACGATTTTACCACCTCCGCCTCATTTTAAGCCAGGAAAAACCCTGCATGTGCAATATAAAGAATTGGACAACTTTCTTTCTGTTTTATTGCTTTAAAAATAAATAGCATATTAAGCTAATTAAGCAAAAACCTAAACAAAAGTCTGAAGAAAAAAAAATGGTATTACACTTGACATTCTGTCCCCCTCACTTTTGAAATGGTGGCTACGCCCCTACTTGATCTCACAACTGCATTTATTTTTTATTCAAATTTAAAATCACTGTCTATTTTAACCCCCAGATTTGTTATAACAGGATGCACAAAATCATTTAGGCGGCACAAATCTTTCATGGGGTTTGTGGGGCCAAAATGCATGATCTCGGTTTTAAAAAAAAAAACGATTAATTTTTCCTAATTTTAAAATATTTTGTGCTAACCATGCTTTGACATCATTTAAACAGTCAAGTAGAGGTGTCAGGGAGCTGCCTTCATGCTTTTTGATTGGCAAATAAATTTGGCAGTCATCAGCATAAAGATGATAGGAAATGCCATGTTTTTTAAAAATTAGTCCGAGTGGAAGGAGGTAAATTGCAAAAAGAATAGGACAAAGAATTGATCCCTGAGGGACCCCACAGTCAAGAGGCAAAGTTGATGAGATTAAAGTCGCCCGTTTTAACAGAGTAGCATCTCTCGAAAAAATAAGAATGAAACAATTTTAGGGCAATCCCCCTGACTCCCACACAGTTTTCCAGGTGAGATAAAAGAATTGTGTGGTCAACTGTGTCAAAAGCAGCAGTGAGATCTAAAAGCACTAAAATGGCTGAATCACCAGAATCTGTCATTAAAAACAGGTCATTTAAAACCTTTAAAAGTGCAGACTCAGTGCTATGAAATGCTTTAAAACCTGACTGAAAAATATCTAAAGTGCCATGTGCTTCCAAAAAAGGCTGTAGCTGCATCAATACACATTTTTCCAAAATTTTTGATGAAAAAGGAAGTTTTGAAATAGGGCGATAGTTTGAAACATTCGTGGAATCAATTCCAACTTTCTTAATTTGTGGCTCAATCGCTGCTTTTTTTTACAAAATGCAGGCACGACTCCAGAAGACAGACTACTATTTATAATTTCTTCAACATGAGAGCCAATCGTTTCCCACACATCCTTAAAAAGGCGTGAAGGGACAGGGTCCATAGGGGATGTGGAGGGTTTAATTTGAGAAACGATCTTTGTAAGAGATGGTAGTGAAACTAGCTCAAACTGACAAAAAATACCAGAGCAATGCATGCTTAAGGAGAAGTTAAGAAAAGAGGGTGATATATTGGCTCTGATATTTGAAACCTTACTATTAAAAAATTCCAAAAATGTCAGGTGAAAATTCAATAGAGGTGGATTGTGGAGGGTTCAATACAGATCCAATGATTTTAAAAAGAACACCTGGATTGTTGACATTTTGAGAAACTATTTCTGAAAAATATTGTATTTGTTCAACTTTAACAATTTTTTTATATTTTCTCCAACTCTCCTGCAAAATCTGATAAAACACCTAAATCCCATCCTTTTTCCACCGGCGCTCTGCCCTTCTACACTCTCGTCTGGCTGCGCGTGTGGCTTCACAGTGCCATGGCTCAGACTTGGGCGCATAGCTCTTATTGGAGCTACAGTGTGTCAAGGCCTTTAGAACAGGTGGACAAAAAAACATTACTTAGTTGCTCTGTGTCTAAGGCAGCGGAGTCGCCGTTTGCATGCACATGTGATTACACAGAAAAGAGAAGAAAAACGCAAGGAAGTGTCGAGCTTCAAAGTGCGCCCATAACGCACAGGAGCGGGTGCTTTAACTAGCTCGTTAAAAACAAATTCAAACATGACAGGACAATGATCCGAAAAAATAGCATCAAACACTAATACATTATCAATAGGCAACAAATTGGACAGTACAAGATCCAGTAAATGCCCATCTATTTGTGTGGATCCTGCAACATGTTGAGTTGAATCTAAAAACTCTTTCGGCATAGCCTTTGAAGGGCAGCAAACGTGTAGGCCTACATTAAAATCACCAACAATTAAAATCTTATCATAATTCGTCCTTACAACTGCAATAAAATCTGAAAAGTCCTTTATAAAGTCATGATTATGCTTTGGCGGCCGGTATATCACCGCGCACAAAACAGGATTTCGCGCACCCAGTTCAAAGCAACTTAGCTCAAATGAAGAAAAAGCCATCGACAATGGCTTACAATGTAAGTGACTCTTTAATATTGTGGCAATACCTCCTCCACGTCCAGTCGTACGCGGTGTATTAATAATAAAAGTACACTCGGGAGGTAGCAGTTCCGAGAAGGCAGTGGACTCACCCAGATTAATCCATGTTTCCGTAATAAAGAATAAATCCAATGAATGCGTATTGAAGAAGTCCTTTAAAATAAATGACTTGTTCATCACGGATCTTGCATTTACAAGTGCACACGACTTTAGGCCCCTTAGTGCCAATTGGGCATCGTTTAAATGCCACGGCCTACCTGAGCATTGTTTCTGACCATGTCCATCCCTTTATGGCCACCATGTACCCATCCTCTGATGGCTACTTCCAGCAGGATAATGCACCATGTCACAAAGCTCGAATCATTTCAAATTGGTTTCTTGAACATGACAATGAGTTCACTGTACTAAAATGGCCCCCACAGTCACCAGATCTCAACCCAATAGAGAATCTTTGGGATGTGGTGGAACTGGAGCTTCGTGCCCTGGATGTGCATCCCACAAATCTCCATCAACTGCAAGATGCTATCCTATCAATATGGGCCAACATTTCTAAAGAATGCTTTCAGCACCTTGTTGAATCAATGCCACGTAGAATTAAGGCAGTTCTGAAGGCGAAAGGGGGTCAAATACAGTATTAGTATGGTGTTCCTAATAATCCTTTAGGTGAGTGTATATATATCTTTGTTTACTGGTTCTTTGGGCAAATTAAGTGGCTTATGCCGCTTTTCCATTTGTAAGTATTGTCCCTCTGGGCTTCTTCGTAAATGGGTTACACTTAGTTTCCTCCCGGTCAAAAACGGACGAAGCCTTAAAATTGAACTTTACTTTTTCCCAGGATAACCATTCAAATATATTTTTGTTCTATAATATTTTCTGATTATTATTTAGAATATTTTGAATTTTTTATGATACTTTGCATTAATTATATAATTTTTATGAGCTATTTTTTCCATTAGAATTAATATACATATTTTTATTTTATATATATATATATATTTTTTTTTCAATAAATACAACATTTCACATCAAAATAGAGTGTCAGCTTAATAAAAAAAAATAATTCAAGTAGAAGAGCGCCACCTAGTGGCTTTAAAAATAGTTACATGTGTGCAATGTCCTGTACCAGCCTGTAGGCTGCCTATAGCTTCCTATATAAATACATAGAAAGGCTTTTTGATTCTTTTTGTTGGTTTAGACATGATTTCTCAATCTTATTCGTTTTTTTTTTATTTTAATATACATTTAGATATTCTAAAAGACTAATTATTTTTTTTTTTTAACAATTTTTTTAAGATAAGTATTAGGTTTTGCGTTATGATTACAATCAGACTATAGCATTTGGTTAGAAAGGGAACACAATGCAAACATTTTTGTTACTCAGTATTTGATCATTCAAATAATTTAACAAAAAAAGGGATGGTTAGTGATAATTCAAAACACTTCATACAGACATTTTGCAATAAATTGGTATTTTTTATTAATTTTAATTCAATAAGTAGTAATAACTTCAGAAGGGAACAGCAATTGTGATGAACATAAATAAACAAAATAAATAACAGCAAACAATCATTTACTAGGTTAATTTATTCATGATTTATTGATTTTATTTCAACAAATGCAGTTTCTGTGTGTGTGTGTGTGTGTGTGTGTGTGTGTGTGTGTGTGTGTGTGTGTGTGTGTGTGTGTGTGTGTGTGTGTGTGTGTGTGTGTGTGTGTGTGTGTGTGTGTGTGTGTGTGTGTGTAAAAAAAGCAAGATTTTTTTTCATTTATTGATTTTATTTTGCATTTTCTATAAATTTGCTGTTGCAGACTTGCCTTCTCTCTCACTATCTCTCTCTCTCGTTCTCTCTCTCTCTCTCTCTCTCTCTCTGTGTGTGTGTGTGTGTGCATTTGAGTGAGATGTTTTTTTCATTTATTGATTTTATTTTGCATTTTCAAAAAATTTGCTGTTGTAGTCTTGCCAGTTTATCTGTGTGTGTGTGCGTGTGTGTGTGTGTGTGTTTGTGTGTTGCATTTGAGTGACACTCTTTTGTATTTTTTATTTATAAATTTTTGCATATTCTCAAATATATGCAAAAATTGCTGTTGCAGTCTTACCAGTTAATCTCTCTCTATCTCTCTCTCTCTCTCTCTCTCTCTCTCTGTGTGTGTGTGTGTGTGTGTGCGTGCATGCGTGTGTGGGTGTGAGTGCGCATTTGAGCAAGATTTTTTTCTCATTTATTGATTTTATTTTTCATATTCTACAAATTTGCTGTTGCAGTCTTGCCAGTTTATCTGTGTATGTGTTTGTGTGCGTGTGTGTGTGTGTGTGTGTGTGTGGGGTGATCTTATTTGCACTCTTGATGTTCTAGAGTGTCACCCCTTCATTGCTGTACACTTTTTTTCGGCACAGTTGCTGATCTGTAGCTTGTACCAGCAAAAGTTTCTCTGAGTTTTCCTATTTTTTCGTATTTCCCATTCATTTCCTATGTCGGTCATTTTTGACCGGGAGGAAACTAAGTGTGACCTTTAACAAATCAGAATCATCTCCTTGATTTTTTTGTGTGTTCATATAGGTAATACATGAAAAGTCACCAAGTTTCAGCCCGATCCGATCAAGCAAAAAAATTAAACATTTCAAAATGTAACAGTTTTCGGTCATTTTTGACCGAAGAAGCCCAGAGGGTGCAACGAGCATAAAATTCCAGAGGTGTTTATTAAGGATTTGGAATGGTCTGATGTCAGTCTTAAAATAGTATCTTTACTATTCTGACAAACTTTGCAAGATTTCATAGTACAAGGAAGTAGGCTTAGTATAACTAGTCCGATTTTAATAACTATAGGCTACTACAAAATTGAACTTCACTGTCAACACTGAGCGATGCAGTAAAATTGCAGAACACGTGTCATGATGAAGCTGCATGATTGGAATTATTTAAACTGATTTTTATTTACAAGAATTGTGCAAGAGTACATATCACAGACTGCAAACTGAACTTTAGCCTACATGACCGATGTACAGTCAGCTCTGTCCTTATCTCTGGCTTTTGCGCCTGCACACTTCCTAATATCAATATTCAAGAACAAATGTGTAATGTAGCTTGAATGAAGTTAAGCATATTGACGAACTGTAGTTTAATTTTTCTCTGAGGATGGAGAAGCTGAGTTTTCTTTTGATGTTTTGATTAGTGAAACTAATTATTAGTAAGGTGTAATTTAGCCAATAAATGATTATTTATACCTGCTTGTTTTTGATCAGTGCCTTGAAATGTTCCTCTTTAGTCAGTAAGTGCATTAGGTTTCAATCTTGTCTTTGATCACATTAAAGATGACATTGATGGGATAAGAATTGCTTGGTGGTTTATTGAGGACTAACTCATACGTTTTTTTATTTTACAAGCTTTTAAAACCCCGAAGAGGATGATGGGAACATTGCCCTAAATTATATTTCTTAAGCAACATGGCCCTCTGCTCTATTTTTTAAACCCTATGAGATTTTGCTTAGGATTATTAGGAAAAATGCCAAAATCTTTTGTTCTTTTTCTTCAGAAATGAGGGCAACTCTCATTAAAAACTCAATCCACACAATAAATATTTAGCCTACATCTATTTCAACTTAAAAAAATTAAGTTGCTGTCTTGAATTTTAAACTTGCCTTTAAAAAATCGAGTTGAAATCTTGTGTAACAAAAAAAGTTGAAATTGTTTAAATTATTCTGACGAGTTAATGTAAAAACATATGTTCGTTGTCATGATGACTTAGGCTATTAATTAGCCTTACATGATTTTTAGGTTTCACCCCAAAACCAGAAAAAGCTGCACGATTAATCGTTAAAAGATCGAGCAGTTGTCATGTAGGCTATAGGTATCTGTGTTACAGTAATTCACATCATTACAGCCTATGCATTACAGTACTGGGATGAAAGTTCGGATATAAACACTGATGTCAACGGTTTAGCGATAAAAAGAATAAATCACCTAAATCAATAAATCAAAGTAACTTGATGCTTCGAATAAAGATTGTATTATTTGCATCATTACACCAGTAGGTGGCGACAGGCAACTGTTAAATGTATTTGTCATTGAATCATTCATTCAGTAAATTCCTTCAAAAACGCTGATTCAATTACTTATGAGTCATCGTTCATTCAAACAACTCTTTTAAAATAATTAATTCAAATTAAACATTTTCCCCCCACTCTACCCTAATTGTTTGATCCATGAACAAAATACTTTCGGCAGGAATTTAATCCCATAAAAGACCATTAAATTGTAGTGAATCAAATTCATGCTGAGGTTTTAACTGTATTACAGCAACAAATATGAGATTTGTTATCTATTTATGTATTTATTCGTGTATTTATGCTCTGATTTCTTTGTATTAAACACAAGTGTTGTCCGAGGGTCATATTTCACTGATGGTCAATTAATATCAAGAAAGCCTCTAGTGATGGGTTATAGTAAAACTTAGGTAACACTTTGTTTTAAAGTGTCCTTGTTATATACATGTTACATGTTACTGTAGTAATAACTCAATTATAATCACATGCAACTAACCCTCAACCAAACCCCAATCCTAACCCTAACCCTATAGTAAGTACATGTAGTTAATTATTATTAGGCTACTCAGTACTTAAATGCATAATTACACTGTAATAAGAACACCTAAAAATAAAGTGTAACCAAAACTATTAATGATACAGCAGCCTACATACAACAAAAAAACCCATCTCAAGTGTACAGTATTACATTGTTATTACAGTGTAACTCATTACCAGTATGTGCTAGAAAATAAATACACTTGTGAAATCTGAAAAGTGATTGCATTAGTGTGATGATAGCTGATACTTCCTGATCAAAGACTGAGCTGATAATGAGTGTGATTTGTCACGTGGTGACAGAGATCAAATGCAGTATAAAGACACTTACCTTAACTTATCATAATGTGCTTTACACGTTACAAATACACAAATGCAAGCGACACATTATTGCTGGCCCCTCTTTGTCGGACTTTACTATTTTATTGCACATTGTTAATTATAACCAAGATATCTATGAACTTAAACACAGGACCGTTCAAAGGTTTGTAGTCACTAAGATGCATTGTTTTAAAACGAATTGAATACTTTTATTCAGCAAGGACGCATTAAATTGATCAAAAGTGCAGTAAATACTCACATGGTTACAAAAGGTTTCAAATAAATGCTGTTCTTTTGAACTTTCTATTCATCGAAGAATCCTGAAAAGGGTGTGTTACAGTTTCCACAGAAATATTAAGCAGCACAACTGACTGTTTTCAACATTGATATTAATCAATAGAGCTGCAAATCAGCGTATCAGAATGATTTCTGAAGGATCATGAAGACTGGAGGAATGATGCTGAAAATTCAGCTTTGATCCTAAAATCTATTCAGATTATTTTGAGTTCTAATATTATTGACTGTTTTTCCTGTATTTTTTATCAAATAAATTCACAAATTCAATACAAATGTGTCCAAAAGTCTGGGAAAATGCTTCTATTTTTTATGATTTAATATAAAGTATTAATTGCAAATCAAATGATCTGAATAAAAAGTTAAATGAGAAGCTGAATTCATGTCTTTCTAAATGTCATGTTAGTATTTACATTTTCCCTGTTCATTTTCCCAGTAACAGATGACATGAGCTCCACAAGTGCTGAACGTTTGTTTTGGGAAATGTTCCTTCAGTGGTTTTACGCGTTAGAAATTATACGAGATTACTGCTGATGAAAATAGCAGAGAGGAAGTATAAGACGTGGGACAGTGCTGTCACAGCTTTAAAATTTCATGACAACTGCAATATCTGCACAGCTCGTCTGTATCTTTCTCTCAGACCATATTAAAAGCTTACACAAGTACATCCCCTTTCTAAAGCCCATCCCTTCTTTTAATGAAGATAAAGAGTCTTATCATGAGAACTCTGTCCCTGTGGTTCATTTCATCACACACACACACACACACACAGACGCGACTATAAAAGGCCGTGGCTCTCTTCATCCTATTCTTCTCTCTCTCACACACACACACACACACTCACAAACACACACACACACACAACATCCAGCTCCACAATGCCGAATGATTTCAATGGAACGTGGGAGATGGTTAGCAATGACAACTTTGAAGATGTCCTGAAGGCTATAGGTAAGTGATGTTCTTCTACTACACGCCTAAACTGAATCATAAAGTTATCAACACACCAGAAATGCAGATTAGGCTCTTATATCTAGATATTAAGTTGTTCTTAGCGGATCAGGCTCTCTATAATCCTGCTTAAATGAAAGTGCAGTTGTTGCGAGATCTCAGTGTAAAGGAGAGGATGCAGTGTAAAGTAACAGAGCAAGACGTCTCATGCCTCATGCATGCACTGGGGTTGCACAATATTCAGTCTTACATGAGAAATATCCATTTTGCAACAGATTTGAATGCATGTATTCATTGGGATTCATTTGAAAGACTTGATTAGACTTTATATAGACAAATTAAGGACAATTATAGTTGTAATGAACAAAAAAACACCCCGTATCTTAACAAGAGCAATAAATTAATAAACAAAAGTGGTGCTTGTTCTAGGGTCAAAGTTCACGCCAGGTCACAGTATCTTATCATTCGCTTTGATAAAGGTGCGAGATGAGCGAACCTGAACGTATCGGCGACCTTTGTCCCAGTGTGTGAATGTGTGTGAGGTCATCCTGTTGCATCATGGGGCCTTTTTCTACCCACTGATTCCAAAACGTCCATAGTTTCACACATTCATGCTTAAACTGATGCATTTGCACAATCTTTGATATATGATTCTGTTTCTCCCCCACAGACATTGACTTTGCCACCCGTAAGATTGCAGTGCATCTCAAGCAGACTAAGGTCATCGTGCAGAATGGAGACAAATTCGAGACCAAAACTCTCAGCACCTTCAGAAACTATGAGGTCAACTTCGTCATCGGAGAGGAGTTCGAGGAGCACACCAAAGGCCTGGACAACAGAGTGGTTAAGGTAGGTGCACTGTAAAACCTAACAGTAATATGTACTAAACAGTTCACTGCACTCAAATATTACTGAAACTTGAATGACTGAAACAGAACTCAAACTGAATGAGTTATAGAACATTTCTAGATCCCAGAATGATAATTAAATAATAATTGTATAATTAAGTGATGATTGAGCAGTAGTGATGAGCACCTGCTGTTAACAAGCAGAATCACTGAAGAAAAGAGAAAAACAACAACTGCAACTGTTTTCAGCCACAGCCTTAGATGAAATCAACTGAAGATAAAATATGTTAAATCTCTGAAGATCTCAGCAGAGGAGGATTAAACAACTCCAGAGATTTAGAAGGTGATGATTTGAGTTTCGTTTAAGGTCACCATGATGGAGATCAGCATTTGCTTTACTTTTGCATACAAATTTTATTTGGCTGCTGCAACTGAGTGTTTATAAAACAAATATGTTATGGCACAAAAGTCAAGGAAAAGTATGAATGGGTGTTGATTGTTAAAGATTCATGATGACAATCATCATTTAGTGACTTGATTCACTGATCTCATTCAGAGACTAATCTCTGATTAAAAGGGCAACATTAAATTTGTTTTATTCAAAACTGTGATTCTGCAAGTAAGTGTCAGCACTGTTGTGACCATCCGATATTATGAAAGACTTTATAAACAGTTTGTGCAGAAAAAGTTTCACAGAAAATGTATTGAATTACCCAGACTCACACAGACATCAAGCATCAGCATATGAATCTCAAAAATTGTGACCATTAAAAAAACGACTCATGCTGCAATGCATGCTGGGTACTAGCATTACACAGAACATATCTATGGATCCCAGCATGAATCATTTTTTAATGGTCACCATTGTTGAGATTCATATGATGATTCTTGATGTCTGTGTAAGTCAGCATGATACCATAGAGGTTTTTAAAATCTGATTGTCACAACAATGGACCTTGCAGCAGAATCACAGTTCTATTATAATGTATAATACAAGTAATACATCACCTGTTTATTCAGAGATTAGGCTCTGAAAAAATCAGGGAATAAAGTCACTAATTTATGATTTTCATCATCAAAACACAACCATCAACACATGATCATATTTCCTTTTGGCTTTTGTGCTATAACAAATGTGTTTTATGAACACTCAGTGTCAGCAGCCAGAGAAAATATGGTGTTATAAAGTCAAGGGTCAAGAGCACAACTAAAGACCACTATCATGATGAAAGATGACTATCATGATCATGATCAATATCATGTCTTTAAATGAAACAATACATCATCATCATCATCTAAGCCTCTGTTCATTCTCAATAACAACACCTGTAGATGTCTGATAGAAATAAAGTCAACCTGGTTAGTAATAAGTGAAGCTGGTAATGCTGTTTGTGGAGTTGTTTAATCCTCCTCTGCTGAGATCTTCAGATTTTTAATGTCGTATTTTATCTCCATTTGATTTCATCTAAGGCTGTGGCTGAAAACAGTTGTAGTTCTTGTGTTTCTCTTTCCTTCTGTGATTCTGCTTGTTAACAGCAGGTGTTCATCACTAATGTTCAATAATCCCTTAATTAATCACTTAATTCTTGACTGCAATGTATATCTACTTTTAGTGAACTCAACTGAAATAATTTCAGAGTACTAATAACTTTAATTTAGACCTTTTTTTGAGTGGTGTAATTAATATTCAACAATATTATTGACGTGACTGTACTGACATGATTGGATGAGAACTGAACTGAACTTCTGCAGGGCTGCTTTATAGATGAATTGAGCTCATTTCATAATTGATCAACTTTACACCGTTATTGAACCAAACTGAATCAACACTGAACTGACTTCAGCTGAATAATACTATTGTCTTTTTAGATTTGCTTTATAGCAGAATTGAACTCTTTTTGGATCATTGATCATTTTCCCCCTGTTTATCACTGTAGAGCTTTGAAACAATCTGTATTGAATAAAGTGCTATATAAATAATGGTGACTTGACTTGACGTGTATAGCAGATTATCACGGTATTATCATCTGATCCACTGTGCCACTTTAAGTATATTTTTCTCATTTCAGTGATGCCAGAACAAGAGGGAATAATGTGGTCCTGTTTTTTAGACTTGTAAAACCCAACAAGTTAAGCTAACTCATTTCATTTGACGAAACCAATTGCCTCAATTCAATTAAGTTTATAAAAACAATAGTTATGAGTACTCTGAACTTTAATCGAATCCACTAAAACAATGATATTTCTTAATACACAATTAAACTTTACACTGCCTATATGTCTATATGTCTTTTAATCTGTTGAAATATTTGTTTTCAGACCCTGGTGACGTGGGATGGAGATAAACTGATTTGTGTGCAGAAGGGAGAAAAGGAGAACCGTGGCTGGAGGCAGTGGGTTGAAGGAGACCAGCTTTACCTGGTAAACAACAACTTCAGGCCATTAGTAAACAAATACGAATTACAATTTATTTTAAGGTGATGTAGTAACATTGTATAGCCAGTAATTTACTGTAAAATCTCAGCAGATTTTTTTAATTAACTACATGTACTTACTATAGAGTTAGGGTTAGGATTAGTTACTTGTAATTATGCATAATTTACTGTTATTACTGTAGTTATACATGTAGTAACGTGTAACTACATCACCTTAAAAACAACCATAAATATGTATTGTATTTTAATAACACGGTACTGAATTATTACCATATTGATGTACCGTTCTATTTATATATATCAGAGGATATATCGTTTTACATACCCAAATAAACATGGTAATATCATGGCACTTTATGTTACAAAAGAACACTTCCTAAAAAATCTCAATTTGGCACTTTTTAAGTGGGTAATAAATGTTTGGTTATGCTTAATTTTGATAGTCAACTTTAGACATTCTGACTATAAGTAACTTTGCAGCTACGTCAACTAAGTAACTTTGCAACTACATGTCAACTAACTCTCACTAGAGTATAAGTAGACTGTTATGTTAGGGTTACTAGAATAAGTACTTTCAAAGTTACTTAGAACGTCTTTTGGGGGAGCATCAAAATAAAGTGTAAGCAGATATTAAGCAGACACTCTACTCTAATGACTGCTAGTCGACATGTAGTTGCAAAGTTACTTATAGTTAGTGGAATGTCTAAAGTGAACCATCAAAATAAAGTGTTACCAAATGTTTCAGTGTATGTGTGAATAGTTATCATACTAACTAAAGACACTGTGTCTCTCTTTTTTAGGAGATCCATTGTCAGGACAAAGTCTGCCGTCAAGTCTTCAAGAAGAAAAACTAATGCTCCCTAAATAACTGGATATTCACTCCTGGGTTTGGAGTTGTGCTGTACAATGTGCATATTTATTAAAGCAATTTTAATAAACAGTTTTAACCATATACATTCATTTGGTCCTCCATGGGAGGATTTCAATGCAGCAAATAAACCCAATAAGCCCAATAAAAGGATTTCTGACCATCTCAGCACTAATTCATAATTAATAATAATAATTTCACAAGGTGTATAATGCAGTTTAATGATAGGTGTGTTTTATTGAGATATCAAATAGGATATCAGGATATCAAAGTTCATATGAATCAAATCATTTGATTTAGCCAGAAGTGTGTATGTGTGTGTGTGCACTTTTACTTTGAGACCAAGCTTTACTATCCACTATCCATCTTCCGAGTATTATTCCCGGTCATTTGCAGGGTCCACTTCACACACACATTTGATTTGGCACAGGATGCCTTTCCTGACACATACTGAGAGTGCTGGGACACATTCTCTCTCTCACTCTCTTACACACACACACACACACACACCACACACACACTCCTACGACAATCAATGACACGGACACTGAACAGGGGCTCAGCCAGGGCTCTAAACGGGGGAACTTCTTGCTGTCAGAGGACAGTGCTACCAACCCAAATGTGTATTTAACGTATATGAGCGTTAATTTGACCCTCACTCTAAATGTGCTTTGGCTGTAGGGAAAGAATAATATCTGACATTAAATTTAAACAAAATCACAAAAAAAGAGAACAACATTTTTCAATATTTCAATATTTTTTAGAACCTGGCAAAAGTGTTCTGTGAAGCCCATCCTGTGGCTGATCAGAGATCCTGTATAGACATACCACTTGTCCATGCCCATGAGGAGGCCATACTCCTTGTAGAGTGGGCTCGCACATCTACGGGGCACGACACATCTTATGAATCATAAGCCAAAGCTATCGCATACACAATCCAATGGGATAGTCTTTGTTTTGATCCTGGTAGGTCTTTTGTCATGATTCTGCCATCTAGTCCTTGTCTTTCTTTAAGTCTTGGGGCAGGATCATGACAGACCCATGTTTAGTGTGCAAGCACATGGCCTTGTGTTTGGGCTGTGTGCTTGTGTTGTCTTGTTCCCTTGCCCCGCCCCCTTGTTATCCTCGTTTTGTCCTTATTACCTTATCAGTATCACCTGTTGTCATTATGAGTTTCTCCTATTTAATCCCCTTGTGTGGGTACCCCTGTGCCGGTTCATTATCATACATTGTGAGATAATACCTGTGAGTACCCTGTCTTAGTAAATAGTCTTGTATAGTTTTCGATCTTGTATCTGCTGTCTGTTTATAGTCTAGTTGTTGTCAAGTGTAGTCTAGTTTAGTCTTCCCTTGTTCGTCTTGCCTTTGTTTTGCCCCCTCGTGGGTTTTGTTTTCTGTTATCAATAAACGTTGTGTGATTGCATACCGTCTGTGCTTGGGTTCATCTGCTATCCTCATGACAGAATGAACCGGCCAACGCAGAACCCAGCAGACAGTATGCTTTCTCCTGTCGATCACCAATCGGATGATCTTAAACATTAGTGGCTGAAGACTATTTCCGATATGAAGAAGGGCAAGCTTCCTTTCCCTCCTCGGGGAGAGAGGTCCTTGAGGGAATACACTCAGGTCGCGAATGAGAGAAGATTTTTCTTACCTGATAGCCTTCTCAATCGCCACCTCATCGCGGGTCTCAATGTCCCCCCTCCTCTGGCTGAACGGGAGAGACTTGTCCGCCGCCCGTTCCGTGATATGGTGGATTGTTTGTCTCGGAAGGGGTCGCAGGGTTCCACCATGTCTTCACCACCTGGCATGCTGCCCGTGATCCCGGAGGATCGCGTTCTTGCCGTAGCAACGCTTGGGGACCAGGCTCGTTCCACCACGTCTCCCCGGACGCCTACTGTTCCTATCAGTCTCCGTGGTAAACGAGGTAGACGTTTATCGTGGGAGTCAGCTTCGGAGTCCTCTTCGACTGAGTCTACCCTACCTGAGATTGTCTTCCCAGCTCCTGTTACGCTTCCCGCCGAGCTCCCCCAACCAGTCACAAGTCCGACTTTGGCCTCTGCCCCGCAGCCAAAGATAAAGAGGAGGAAGAAGGGATCTTTCTCTCCTCCGTCTCTGTCCCCCCCCTGTGTCCGCAATGGCTTCTCAACCCGCTGCTGCAACTGTGAGCGCTGTTCCTGAACCTGTTGCTGAAAGCGCAATTCCCGTGTCTGCGGCTGAGAGGGATGATCCTGGACCTGTTACAGCGTTACCTGCTGTGAGAGCTGCGGCTGATCAAACGCTGTTCCTGAACCTGCTGTTAAAAGCGCAATACTCGAGTCTGCGGCTGAGAGGGCTGATCCTGGACCTGTTACAGCGTTACCTGCTGTGAGAGCTGTGGCTGATCAAGTTGCTGCAACTGTGAGGGCTGTTCCTGAAACTGCTGCTGAAAGCGTAATTCCCGAGTCTGCGGCTGAGAGGGCTGATCCTGAACCTGTTACAGAGTTACCTGCTGTGAGAGCTTCATCCGATCAAGCTGCTGCAACTGTGAGCGCTGTTCCTGAACCTGCTGCTGAAAGCGCAATTCCCGAGTCTGCGGCTGAGAGGGCTGATCCTGAACCTGTTACGGAGTTACCTGCTGTGAGAGCTGCGGCCGATCAAGCTGCAGAAGCAGTCCTGCAGTCCGTTCTGTCATGATTCTGCCATCTAGTCCTTGTCTTTCTTTAAGTCTTGGGGCAGGATCATGACAGACCCATGTTTTGTGTTTGGGCTGTGTGCTTGTGTTGTCTTGTTCCCTTGCCCCGCCCCCTTGTTATCCTCGTTTTATCTTTATTACCTCAACAGTATCACCTGTTGCCATTATTAGTTTCTCCTATTTAATCCACTTGTGTTTGCTGCCCTGTCCCGGTTCATTATCTTACATTGTGAGACACTACCTGTGAGTACCCTGTCTTAGTAAATAGTCTTGTATAGTTTTCGATCTTGTATCTGCTGTCTGTTTATAGTCTAGTTGTTGTCAAGTGTAGTGTAGTCTAGTTTAGTCTTCCCTCGTTCATCTTGCCTTTGTTTTGCCCCCTCGTGGGTTTTGTTTCCCCCTGTTTTCTGTTATCAATAAACGTTGTGGGATTGCATACCGTCTGCGCTTGGGTTCAGCTATCCTCATGACATCTTTAGGGCGACTACCAAAACACACGAAGAGTTGTTCAGAGAGTCTGTCTAGTATACTTGACATACATACACAAAGCACACACAGGGCAAAGCGGCAGGGAAGTGGGTTTTTCCCCGGCCGCGGGTTAGCTGAGGGGTAAAAGATGAGTGGGTTACCACCTGGGCTCTGAACGGCGTTGAAAACACTTTAGGCACATAGCCCTTTCTCGGCTTAAGCATGAATTTACAATCGTTGGAGCCGAAGTCCATGCAGGACTCATTGACTGAGAGAGCATGCATGTTGCCATTAAGTCTAGTTGCCAAACAGCCTGGCAGGGCTGACAGGGGCATTCAGGTGGATGGCCTTCTCTGCATCCTTCATATCCACATTAACCACAGGGGCCTGTCTAGCATGACTAGGCTACCCATGGGACAGCCGATGGACTGTGCCTTAGGAGAATCTTTGTGGCTCGCAGGGCAAGGTTGCTAGCGCTGCAAAGCTCTATCTGGATAAGGCCCTGCTCATTTAGGTGCATCTTCACCCGAAAGACTTGATGAATAGCCATCAGGTGGAACAGTGATATTGCCTTGCCCAATGCTGCGTACACTTTCCCAGTTATATTAGCGGTGGTGCGACACGGCTTGTTGGGGTACACAATTGTGGACTTTACCCTCAGCATAGGGGCAAACATGGGCAGCAATAGCTTCCTCAATCGGTGTGAGCTTGGAATAGACCCGCATATCAGAGCCATCTTCAGAAGAAAGAAGGGACAAACCCCAGTTGTGGGCATGAGCCGAAAATGGGCCGTGCCAGATTTTGAAGACCTTGTCGTGCACCTCAGGAAAAAATGGGGCGTGACTTTGGTGGCTGGCACCATGGCAATGACCAGCCTGGAGAAACCACTTGTCCAGCCTGCTTCATTCTGGCTTGGCAGGGGGAGACCATTTCAGGCCGAGCTCTTCAAATACTTTCGAAATAATCCGAGGGCTCACTAGTATCACTGCGGTGTGAGTTGTAAGGTGGGAGCCAGCAAGTCTAGAGGACTACCCCTCGAGAAAGCAAAAGGCTCTCCTGAGAATTAACATTTGAACCCTCCCTTGCATAATTATGTAACAGCAACATCCGAGACACAGCACACAGTGCAGCTCACTCTCAATTTGACAACATCATGTGTAACGTTTATTCAACAATATTACCATTGATTATTTTAGTTAATTTCAATATTGATTCAGCATCAGTGATGTAGAATCAATCACAGTGTAATGTTGATTCAATAGCATTACTATAGATTTTTTGTTCAACATAGTTTTAACTGAGGGTGCAAAAGTGATGTTGATAAAATATCACTTTGTAATGGGCTGAAGCGATACACTAATCTCACGATACGATACACGATATTCAGCTCACGAAACGATATATATCACGATATTCAGCCAACGATACGATTCGATATAATTCGATACATAATTTTCTGAAAGATTTATTTATTTTTCATCTTGTGAGTGTTCCATTTACTTGGATTGAATTAATTGAACTGAAAACTGAAAACATCAATTACACAATATATGTCTCTGACTGGACAAAGCTTGCAAATGCTGGAAAAATGAACCAATCAAGGTGTGTTGAGAAAATTTGTTCCATTTATTGAAACTGTAGCTTACAAGCCTTTGAAAACTAAATAAAGTGCAGTATTGCAATTAACAATGGAGAGTTAAAAAGTGCAGCAAGTGCCTGTTCTGAACAGTTTATTTTAGCTTGACACTGAACATGTGACATATGCTTCAGTTGTGCGCGAAGTCCAGCCGTCGCACGTCTATGGGGTGAGAATTGTTGCATTATTCCAAATAAATTGATTATGATCCAAATAAATGTAAAGAGATTCACAAAAATATATCAAATTCACAAATAAATAGATTAAGATCAACAAACAAATGTAAAGAGTTTCACAAAAAAATATAAAACTCACAAATAAATAAAATGAGATTTGCAAATAAAAAAATATATTTACAAATGTTTTTTATGCCACAAACACAACTCTGCCTGGCATTTATTTGTGAACCGCTTTCCGTGCATTTGTAAATCCCCTCACGCATTTGTAGATTTTGAAACACTTCTAGCGTCGAGGTGCAGACAAATCCACAAATAAGTGGACTCTACCCACCGTTTCCTCAAGCCAATATTACAACTGTTAATTGTTCATTCATGTTATGTCACAGTCAGTGCATTAAATAATGATAACAAATACAACTTTTGATTTTAATGTTTTAGTAAATGCTGAAATTAATATGAACTAAGATTAATAAATGCTGTAGAAGTGCAGTTCATTATTAGCTAATGTTAACTAATTTAACTAATGAAACCTTATTGTAAAGTGTTACTGATTCATGATAGCTAACACTGTCTTTCATACATACGTATAATACATGCATTAAATTGACAACATCAACAAAACTAAAAATTAATTTTCCATAATTACCTTCTTGATTCTCACTGTTTTGTTTGGTAAAGTAAATAATATTTAGTATTATTATCATCATTTCCCTATTTTCATTCGATGTGTAATGCATTCTAATAATTGTATCAACATATTTTCTTAGAATGCCAAGGAAAGAAAGAATAAAAACAAAAAAAATCAAGGAACTCTATGATGCAGCCAAAAGGAAGCATCCCTCTCACAAGTTGGCTGAAAAGAGAGAATAAAGATGCAGGTACTGTTAAATTAAACTTGTATTACAATCGTAAACTTGAGGTTGAGGACAATAACAAGTGTTTATTAAAGGAATAATTTTCCCTATTTGATCATTTACTTACCCATATGCAGTTCCAAACCTGTCTGACTTTCTTCTGTGGAATATTTTTAAAAATTGTTTTATCCATATATTGAAAGCCAGTGGGGAACAAAATGGAGTCCCCATTCCTGTTCATTATATGGACACAAACACAATAATTATATAATCTAATTTTAATCTCCACAAAAGAAACAATCTTCATTTTGGGGCGAACTATCCCTCTAAAATATACTTTTCTTTTTTATAGAGAGTTGCAGTTCAGATAAGGAGAGTATTGAAGAGTTTCAAGGGAAAGCAGATGAGACAAGAGAGAAAGATGAAGGAGAGGTTAGAGCCAATGAGGAAGAAAGTGAGATGAGTCAGGAAATGCAAGGAGACATTAGACCAAGTAAGGAGGAAGGAGGAGAGATAACAGAGAAAGGCGCTGCAGAAGCAGATACTGAATATCAGAGTTCAAAAGCACAAGAAGTTTACCCATCCTTGATGGCCTTACAGTTTCCAACAGACCCAGCTCATGTTGATCAGCATCAAATTAAAGTTGATAGCAACTATATACGGTTCTGCTGCTCTCTTGGACCATGTCAACCAGTATCTGACTTTCCAAAAAATCCTCAAGGACGGTCTTTTCAGAGCCAGTGGTATGCTGGTAACAACTGGCTAGAGTACTCTGTGGCAAAAGATGCCATGCACTGCTTTAGTTGTCTCTTCTTGACAGAAGAAAAGTTTAAAGCCAGAACAGCATGGAGAACAGCTGGAGTTGTTAACTGGAGGAAGGCTGTTGAAAAGATGAGCATGCAGCCACTGAAGCCCTTATGATCAGTATGGTGAGGTGGGCCAACTATAGAAAGGGACCTTTAGTTGAAGCTTTTAAAGCTCAGGCTGCAGAATGTGAGTTACAAAGTGAAAAGGAAAGACAGAAAAACAGAGAAATCCTGTTTCGGTTGATAGACATCACAGTATATTTGGCAAGGCAAGGACTTGCATTTAGAGGCCATGATGAACGTAGCACCAGTTCAAACAGAGGCAACTTCCTTGAGCTTGTGCACCTCCTATACTGTAAAAAAAATCCCGTTGTTTTTACGGAAAAAAACTGGCAGCTGTGGTTACCAGAACTTTACCGTCAAAAATACGGTATCAACGTTTTTGGTTTTACAGACTTAACTTAAAATTTACAGTAATAAACCGTAATTCATTATCTGATATAATGATAATTTACCAATCCTATTGAAATATTAATATCTGTTTTGTACCATTGTAATACACTGACAACCAACAACCATCACAGCAGTGATGAGAGTCACATGATAAATCAAAGCTCATCACAAGCAATCTTCCACAAGAACATTAATACTATTATATTGAAGCTGCACAGAACTGCACATAAAACCCTAATGTACATAACTGTTTAGAAAAGAACTAAGAAAACTAAGAAGAAACATAGTTATTGCAACAAAAATAAATCAAATGTGAAGTGTCATGCAGGGAATTGTGGGAATGTCAATTTATGGTTTTTCACTGTAAATTATACAATGAGTTCACTTTCAAAAACTATAAATTTAACGGTATTTTACAGTAAAATTACATTAAATGTACCGTTAGATCTATCACAGTTATTTACCGTATTTAGTAAGGAAACTTTCTGTTAACCAATTAACAGTTTTGCACTGTAGCATTTTTACAGTCTTTTACCGTTAAAATCACGATCATTTTTTACAGTGTAGCTGAATATGACAGTGTCCTCAGAATGCATCTCGAGTGCATCCAGGTGATTCAGTCGCACAAGAACACTGAAGAATTAAAACGGCTGACCGACACACGCTGGGCTTGTCGAGAAAATGCCTTAAAAGCACTGCAGAAAGTCCTTTCTGCAGTTATGCAGCTGTTGAAAAAAAATGTCAGTCCACCAGATCCAGCTGCAGGTGATGCTCTAATGTTGTTTCGCAGCATAAATTTTGAGTTTATGCTTTGTTTGGAGGTGACCACCCCCAGTGATTCAGGAGACTGCTGTTGCATCAGCTGCTCTTCAGCGTAAAGATATGGATTTGGCAGTGTCATGGTGGAAGGAGTGCTAAAAGGCTTCAGGAACTGAGGTCAGAAAGTGAATTCAAAAATGTGTTTGAAAAAGCAAAGGAGAGGGCTGAGGTTTCTGGAATTGAGTTTGCTGACAAAATACCTGGTGAGACCAGACCTAGAAAAATACCTGCAAGGTATAAGTACAGTTCCAAGTCAACAGGGGAAGACAATCAACCTGACAGTTTAGAGGAGTTCTACCGAACAAGGGTATTCTACACCTTTTTGGATACCATTACTCAAGAGATGGTCAGACGATTCAAAGGAAAGGATAATAGTTTAACTGGCATTATCCTCAAAGGCTTACCACAGTCTGACAGTAGCATCTAAATGGTCTAAAGGAGTGCAACCTGGTGATGTTGAACTTGTCAGAACAGTTAGCAAGTTCTATGGGATTGAGGAAGAAAAGACCTTCACAGAACTTAAAGTGTTTCATGCATCCTACTCCTTCCCCAAAAGCAATGTGCAGGAAATGCTAAAGTGCCTAAAAGACAATGAGATTGAGTCTGTTTTCCCCTCTCTTTCTCAACTCCTTAAAATATATGCTACATTACCTGTCTCCAGATCTACAGTTGAACGGTCATTTTCAAAGTTAAAGCTTGTGAAATCCAGTCTTTGTAATGAAGAGCTGACCGGAGGCAGATCTGCATTGAGCAATAGGGCTATCCTTCTACGGAGTGAGGGCAGTTAGGCTCCTCAATGGTAGCTTCTGCATTGGCGCGGCCCAGGCAAAAGACGCACATGTCATGGTCATCGGGGGGTCTATGGGTCCTGCGCAGACCACACAAAGTATGATGCAGATCTCGCCAGAATGTTTAAGGGGATTCTTTTCGTGAAATACTCCACTGTGAACTGAGAAGAAAGAAGTGAAAACCCCCAGATGTGGGCATGCACATAATGAGGCGTGCCACATGAACTTATTCACCAGAAGTGAATCAATCTAAACTAACTTTAGCAGGACAATAACTTCATTCTAGAGCTGCTGTAAAGCCAAAACAATCTCTGTTACTATAATTTCGTTATTATCACTGAGCTGCTTTGAAACAATCTATATTGTTAAAAGCGCTATATAAATGAAGGTGACTTGACTGGATTGTCTGTGATGATTTGATGGTGAAGAGAAAGATGTTTTAAAAACTTTATTTTTTCTTAGTTAACATTAAGGGAACATTCCATTTTGCAAGCATTATGGGATTGTTACTTTTCTCTGAAAATTCACCCCCAAAAAAGTAGCCTAAAAATATTAGATGAACATCCAACTAAAATGTTTCAGAAAAAAAAGAAAAAAAAAACATTTAATGAACAAGGTAAAGTATATAGTAGCCTATATAGTTCGGAGAACTTTCAATTTTAGCTGGGCAATAATGACAAAAAATAAAATAAAAATAAAATAAAATATAGGGAATATATTCAGCATTTGTCCATCCTTTTAAAGTAACGTTACAGACATTTATATATATAAAAACATTAATAAATAAATAAATAAATAGGCCTACAAATGGTAGGGCTGTCCAAATTAAAGCATGTAATTTGACTTTAAAGAAAAAAAAAACGTCTTTTGAAGTTGGCCTATTTGTAGAGAAGAATTTAGTTATCATTGGAGTCCAATAAATCTGAAGACACTATGATAATGGTCATAGTCTTTAATTCATCAATAGGTTTAAGACACTGGCTTACATATATTGATTTTTAATTATTATTAGCCTATATATGAGGCCTACTTTTTGTCAATAATTAAACAGTGAATTCATTTTGATTCCGTTATTTATTTATTTATTGTAGTTGAAAATAATAAATATAGCCTATGCCAAATTTAAAGGACATAAACTCATTTGGTTTTCATTTTCTATATTTACATTTATTTAGTGCAGATGTGTGCGCATTGTGTTGTGTGGAACCTAACTAAGCACCTTTGAAATGAAACTGGATCTCGATTTTTGGGGGGAAAAGGGTCGTGATGTCTAGAAATCAACTTTTTTATGAGTTAATTTATGTCAGAGTCAGATTACAAGAAAACTAATTCGTGAACGACATTAAAAATATAATAAAACACTGCCTTTTATTTGAGGGCTTCCGTATCAACGAATCTGAACGAGTGAATACTATAGTGCCCAATCATGGACCTTTTCTTTGTGGTACACTGTTTTCATTGGATTACAGTGGTGATTGACAGTTCTGTTGACCAGTAATATTCACGGTTCTTGTCTGGAGGGCGTCACCCCGGCCTGTCCCATTTTCTGTAGTTTTCGTCCATTTCATATTGTTGCGCGTGAATCGTAACGGGACAACATGGCGACGCAGACGGCCCGCTACTACAGTGAAGGTGGCAGAGCAACTAAACGCCAAAAAACGGAAAGCGAAGGAGGAATGGCGACCGTAAGACAAATCTTTGCTTACATACTCTCAGATTTTTTACAAGATGATTTTATATGATATAGCTTTAGTTAGCTAGCTGGCTGAAATAGCGCTAGTTAGCGAACCAGCTAACCAAACAATTGAGCTACAACATGCTGGATGTTTGCACCGAACGCATTACAAAAACACAAATGTGACTAAATGAAATGATTAATAAGGAAATATTTGCATCATTCGTGTGAAATATTTATTTTTATAAATACGCCACACATTTACACAAATATTCGGTTATTTTTCTGAATGAATGGATTCTGATGCGTGTAACTAACGTTAAGCCGTAATCATAGATGTACGATGCAGACGCTATTAATCACAATGAGTGGGGAAATATTGTGCATCTTCACTCACAACATACTCGACGGGTTAATACATATTAAGGTAGAGAATGTGCACAATTTCTACACGCTTAGGACCGTATAATGCAAAATGTGAATAATATAATTTTGTCTTGTTATAAGTTATGTTTGTGCATAAGTTGTAATTAATTATACCTGTTCACTGGAATTGATGTTTTACAGGAAGGATATGATGACCCACATAAGACCCTCCCGTCTCTTGTGGTGCATGTGCGAGGTTTAGTGGACGGCGTTTTGGAGGCGGACATTGTTGAAGCCCTGCAAGAGTTTGGGACCATCAGGTAACTTTCCGGCTACATCTACATCGATTGTGCCATACCTTAATTTTACCAGTTGTGAAATGCATTAAGGATCATCCATCTCTCTGCAGTTATGTTGTACTCATGCCCAAGAAGCGTCAAGCCCTGGTTGAATATGAGGATATGAATGGGTCTTGCAATGCTGTTACTTACGCCAATGACAACCAGATCTACATCGCCGGACATCCTGCATTCGTAAACTACTCTACCAGTCAGAAGATATCCAGGCCGGGTGATCCTGATGACTCCCGCAGTGTTAATAATGTTTTGCTTTTCACGATCATGAACCCCATTTATCCCATTACCACGGTAATACCCACAGCCACAAGGCAGGATTATTAATGCTTTTATTATAGAAATGTGTTTTTTCACAATTCACACTAATATTCTTGTCATTTTTTTAGGATGTTCTGTACACTATTTGCAACAACTGTGGTCCTGTTCAAAGAATCGTCATCTTCAGGAAGAATGGTGTCCAGGCCATGGTGGAATATCCTTTACTGTTTCAGAATGAATATCAAAGCTCTTTGTGTTTATGAATCATTGTGCTCTTTCATCTTGTCATTTGAGTCCTTTTCCCATGCTTTCTTGAATGATGTGTGGATTAAGAATGGCTTACAAACATTGTTGGGAAGTTTCTATTCAAGCCAATTAACTGAAACTATAGTTTGTTGCCTTCCAAGAATGCTTTAAATAATGACATCTAGTCATGGCACACAAGATTTCCTCTGTATTTCCTTAATTCCTCACACGTTTGATTCCGTTCAGAGCGCCCAAAGGGCCAAGGCCTCGCTCAATGGGGCTGATATATACTCCGGCTGTTGCACACTAAAGATCGAGTATGCCAAGGTGAGGTTCATCTAAATTCACTGTGTGAGAATGTTAAAACAATTCTATCATCATTTTTCAGACTGTTTTGACGATATCTGATATGCATGAATGGCTTGAAAATGTGGTATCAGAGGAACCATCATTTGTAGCCAGTCTTCAAAGCAAGAAGTTATACAGTTAAACTCAAGCTTAAGATACTATAGCAAAAAAAAAAGTTTGCACAGCTCAATTTTTACTTATTGCACCAATATATACACTGCCCAGCCAAAAAAAAAAAGTCACTGTTTGTATTTAAATCGGTAAATGTTTAAGAGTCTATGATTGGATCATTATTGCAGTGACTCAAATTAATGGACCGTGTAGCTTTTCATTTCTTAGAAACATTATGCCCATATTCCAGGATGACAATGCTGAGATTCATCAGGCTCAGATTGTGAAAGAATGGTTGTGAGGGAGCATGAAGAATCATTTTCACACATCATGAATTGGCACATCTGCGTTTAAATTGATTGAGAGTCTTTGGGATGTTCTGGAGGAGGCTTTACAGAGTGCTGGACTCTTGCATTGACGATACAAGATCTTCACCAAACATTGATGCACCTCTTAACATCACATTTATTTCCATCAAGAGGTGCTTCAATTTTTGGTCAAGATCCTGAATATGTCCATTATGTTTCTTCTTACATGGTTGTTTAAGAAATGAAAAGTACACACTCCATCAATTAGAGTTAAAGGACTGAATAGACTCCATATCCGCTATCTTCAGTATGGCCATAGGTTATGGTAGAAAGCAAATTTTACTACATTAATTATTTTTTTCTCTCTTAGCCAACACGCCTTAATGTGTTCAAGAACGACCAGGACACATGGGACTACACCAATCCGAACCTGAGCAGCCAAGGTACCGTTTACCCTACATCTGCTCTGACATTTCTCAGCGCTCTTACTGCCACTGTGGGGGAAATAAGTGGGTGGGATTGGGGCATCTTACAAGCGCAACAACGAATCCGCTGTTCATCCCCCTGTGCTGAGAGTTAGGCATACGTCTATATAGGCCAACATCTACACCCCATGTTGTGTGTGTTTTCCTGACTCTCTGAGGGCAAAGTAAAAAGCCGCATCTGTGTGAACTTGCTAAGGCTTCCTCCGAATGTTGTCCTTCTGATATCTCACAGCTTCCTTTTCCAGCAAAGCCCGTCACATGTCAGTAATGTGAGGGGCAAGTGGCTTTCTGGGTAAGCACCATGTAGATGGATTATCAGTCAACGGTCTACTTGTACACATTTTATGGTCAACATGAAACTATGATTGAAACCCATTTTACTTTTCTAGGTGAAATAAATGGTGGGGAATGTGATTTTGTTCGTTGTAAATGTATTGAATTTAAAAAAATTTAATAAGGATTGGTGACATCGCTCAAAATGGAAAGTCATTTTATTGTTCTTCAGAATAACATCCATTAATTGTTCATCAAAATAGTAACGTGTTAAAAGTAAATGGGCAGAAATCTGATTTCATGTTGACTGTTAGGACTACAACTATTACATGATTTTGGCTGATGGTGTTCATAGCCACCAATAGAGTACCCAGAGAAATCCCTGTCACAAATTGCAGTTCAACGAACCAAATGCCTTTGAAAGCAATGTTCTTTGGTGCTCACGCCGGCCATTTGCTCCTCACATTCATGCGGTACATTTAGAGACCAACACGAAAGCACAGAACCTTCCAGAATATCAAGTGCGCCAACAGAACACTCAGTACATCTGGACATGGGGGACATTTCCTAGATTTCACTGAAGACACAAGTGCCACAGACTTCCAACACTGTTACCAGTCAACAAACCACAACTGCTTCCTATACCTGCGAGAACATTTCTCCAGAAGGACAAACACTCATTTTACTCTCGTGAAACTGCAAGACATCCTGACAAATCACGCACCATTTAGCACCCATCACCTCCTACAGAAATGACACTGCCAACGAAGACATTCTTCCCGTTGTACGGCAGTACACATTGATGGATTTGGGGTTGTTGGTGTAAGTAGTTATGGCTCCCACACCCATTCAACTTTCTCCCATTGTTTCTGATGGGGTCAAGAACAAGACACACTCCACTGTGACACATCACCTTAACCTCACTGCTAACAAGGGATGTTTTTGACACGCATCCTCAAGTGACACCACGACACAATTCAAACAGACCTCTTCTCTTCATTCATGTCAGACTGTTGATGTCCACAGACAAACAGCCTTCTCTGAACCTGTCTGTCTTTCTCTGGGCCTCGTCGTCTTTCTCTCACCGTGCCGATCGTTACAACACAAACCCCACACCTACAAATCGACATGCCTGTCTCTTCACTCGTCAACAGCTGATGACACTAAACCACTCGAGACACCGAAGACACTGCAGACAACATTCCTACAAGCAGACGCACTGACACGCAGACACGTCAAGTGTTTTTACTCAGTTAAGCACTGAAATTCTGACCTAGAGGCTGGTGTTTCAAATACACTCTCTTCCTCCTCTAGTCCTTCCCTTTCACGATTCCTCCTCTCTCTTTCTGTCAATATGTGACGTTTTTTCCCTTTTTTTCAGTCGTATGACTACTGTGTAACACCCTCCGTATGATGCAGGTTGGCTTTGTGTCTCTAGTGGAAGTACCAGTCAGTCTGAATTGAGCATAAATTGCTCCAGCTTTTCGACCTCCATAAGAAGACAGGCATTGAAATGTGAATATGGAACAAATGCTGGCATCAGCGGAGCTTTGAAACCCATCTGAAACCAAGAAGAGTGCTTGGGAAATCAGTGGCATGGACTGGTGGGGGGAAGAAATGGAAAGTTCTTATGTGCGCAATGGAGGAAGACGCTCAACGGTGGCTAATTTACGGCATGTTCTACTTGCCCCATCCTTCAACCCCCAACCCTTACGTTTGTACTGTAAGTAACCCCAAGCTTCTGTTGTCTTGGAGTGATACGCTCATAGTCTGTTTCATGGGGATGTGTGACCAAATGTTTGACTTAACTTGAGCTTTTCCTTTTCAGTTTAGTTTCTTTTCTTTTTTTTTTGTCTTCCCTCATTGGTCTGCAAATGTAGTTCAGCAAGGTGCATTAAAATGCATTTCTGGGTTGGGTTGTGCTTCAGTGAGCAACATTATCATACTTGTGATCCTCTTGAGGATCCCCTATTTCACAGCCGGAGAAACGCATTCTGTGTGTTTACACCAAATACAAGGCGGCCGCTCTGGGGTGTGTTTCCCAAAGCCAACTACGGTCGCAAGTTCTGTTGCTACCAATAGAGTTCAGTGGAACATGCGACCATAGTTTGGCTATCCATGCTTTTGGGAAACGCACCCCTGTACAGGCTCTTTAAACTAGGGATGCACCAATCCGATATTCAGTGTTGGTATCAGCTTCGAAATTGCGATTTTTGTCGGATCGGTTATCGTCAGACAGGAACGATCGAAATCCAATACTGTGTAATCACGGTTGTTACTGTTAAGCTCCACAAAAGGCAAAGAACATTATAAAGCACCATACGTTTTGTGTGCTATATTCCAAGTCTTTTGAAGCCTTTCGAAAGCGTAATGTGGGGAACAGATGAATATTTATATTAGGGCTGAGCGATAAATCGATTTTATCGATTAACTCGAATGTGTAGTTTACGCCGATTTTTAAAAAAAAAATTTTTTTTTTTTTTTTATGAAAATCAGTTTTCTCTTTAACAACCGCTGACGCGCCCATCTGGGCTCCCGTAGTTCCGACCGGCCTCAGCGCTTGCCATGATAGAGATACACAAACAACATGGCAAATGAACAAGACCGCGGCAGCAGAAGCACACCTGCCGAAAACATGTACATACTGAATCTGCAGGGCTGTCCACTCTCACGAGTTCACTGTGAGAGACGCAATTGTCACTTTTTACACGCTCTCACGCACATGCATTTTCTCACGCAGAGAAAAATGGCGCAGCAAAGAGCACACTGACACCGACAGACTAGACAGAGCAGGTTACTATTGATATGAAACAGATTCTCAGATTATGTCAATTTTATTACGAAATTCAAACAATAAACACCATTTTGGCGCTTGTAAATGTCACGTGAAAGATCGCTGACAGATCTCAGTTCAAGCGGCACGTGAACCAATCATCTGTTACTCTTCACTACTAACTTACCGAAATGTAATAAAATCGATCGATCGTTTTTCAACCGCGGAAAGATGTCCATAAAACAGCTGGAGAACAACATGTCACGTAACGTTACATTTACCTCAGGAATGCCTTTTAATTACCCATAGCACGCATGTTAGTTGGTTAAATATGATAACTATATGACACCTTTATTATATTTTTACCTATATCATTAAAATATTATAACGTTGTTTGTTATTATAAAAACACATTATATTTAATTTGAGTTAGTTTTAGCCTTTAATAATACCAGCTGACAGGGTCTCTGTATGTTTACAGCATTAGGGGTGATTTATTTTTGGAGAACAATTAACATAACACATTAAGGTAGGCTATCTACTGTACCTAATATTTACCCAAAGGAATTGATATTGAATCAATATCTGAATCAAATCACAAATGAATTGAAATTGTGAAATTTGAGTTAAGCAATAATAAAAACAGTAGCATACCAGTCTTTGTACCATGTAAACATTGTGTTTAAATAGTTAATAAACTTGATACAATTGTTTAGTTACCAAATAATTTGACAATCACAATAAACATTGTGATGCATGTTTTTTTGTGTTTTTTTTTACACATCCCCCCAATCCACCCATTTTATGTTATGTTACATTTACACTATTTACAATGACAGGGCCTGCACTCTTTTTGGCTTGTTGTTTCTGATTGCACTTTAATCCAGATAATATCCCAGAAGGGAATATCAAAACAAAATAAAGTTAAAACTTGTTTTGAACAATTTCTTTGTCATCTACAGATTGATTTTAAGTAGGGAGAGAAAAAAATCGCTTTAAATCGTAAATCAGATTTTTTGTGAAAAAATCTGGGATTTTTTTTTCCGGCCATATCGCCCAGCCCTAATTTATATCGTTACATTAAAGTTCACGGTACGCAGAGTAAGAGGTTTGAGATGCAATTGGAACGGTTGACAAAAGCAAAACCACTGAGAATATTTTGATCTATTTTTGGGCTAATTAATATTTTGGTGTAAAATAGGTCTAGCGACGTCCCTGGTAATTAGTGGATTGTGTTTCACACCTAAAAGATCAGTCAACAGTTCCACACACGCTCTTGTATAGATATTCTATGCGTTCGCAATGGTATGTGAACAGTGTGCTCTATGCTCAGTTCACAATTTTTTTTCATCAATAAGTTGGTCCACAAGCTGGCAACACTGTTTCCCAGACGTAAAAAGAAACCAACATGAAGCGGCAACAACTACTTTGTCTCATTTCGCAGGCTGCACCCTCCGGAGGTTGCGTTTGTTGGCCGCATGCGTCATTGAGAGCCTCATTTTAGAAAAGTAGCCATTACATTCCAAAGTATGAGAGAAATTACAGTAATTTTTCCCTCAAGAGGAACAATTTTGTGAAGGTTACTTTTCTGGATTGAGACATAAGACGCACACAGCCGACACATGCGACCTCCAGAGGGCACAGCGTTAGAAATGAGATGTGCTTATGCGAGGGGGTTAAGAGATACCCAGAACTCTAGTTTAAATGAGTGCGATGACATTTGTATCTGTTGTAACCTCTGGATAGAAACCGTGCAGACATTAGACGAAGATGACACTTTCAAGTGCACATGTTGGCCATCTGTGTTCGTGCACAGTGCCAAATAGAGTATCCTTTGAAACGCTGTGTGTTCAGCTGAACGCACTCGCCAAGCATCAAAACTGAAGTATACTTTGGGCTTTAAATCACTGGTGGAGGGAAGAGAAAACTAGATTGCCGCTTAGGTACATAATTTTATTCGCTATATATTTATCATTTTAAATGTGTTGCATCTTTTGTAATAAGCAAAGCAAATAAAGGCATGGTGCCCTACACATTTAAGTTCCTGAATAGAGTAAGAACCCTGTAATGTGATTGTTCATAAATGTCAGTGAGATTGATGTTTGCACTGTGTGTACCTGAACAGGTGCGGATGGTGATGGCAATGGGGGCAATCAAGGTGTGTGTCTGCATTAGACAGTCTGTCCTCCCTCCCCACACACACACACACACACACACACACACACACACACACAAACACTCCCAAACACATGACACACCACACCACATGGCGAGTTCTTCGCTCTGTTGCTTTATTATAAGCTTGATTACACTGCAAAAGAAAGACTGTTTATTAGCCAGCTGACTGTTTGTGAGTTGTAATAAATAGGTCATATTTAATGGGTGAATCTCATGAAACCTGTTCAAATGTAGAATTTCTAGGGCTGGTCCGAATACCATTTTTTTGAGCTTGGAAGCTTCGGTAGTAATGAACATCGAATATTCGAAGCTTCGGAATCGCTATAGAATAAAGAACACCGTAGCAATAACAATTTCAATAACAACATCACAAATTTCAATTTATATTTCGCAGTAGATTAATTTAGATTGATAATAACGGGTAAAAAGGATAATACATTTTGTTTCTATTATTCTGTTTTCCACAATGTCAAAGCAACGCAGCTTAACCCAGAACACAAGCTCATGCACTTCTGTCCACACACACTCCGCTCTTCTGCGCTCTAGCCAGAGAATACTCCCGGTACAGGAACACTTTTAGTAGTCCAAGAAGAAACAAATATATTTATTAACTAGCTAAGTTATATGTTAAGTATTATATTTCACCAGATTTTATACTGTAAAACATATTCAAGCGCGAATGAGAACCGTTTCGAGGGGGATGCCAAAAAAAAAAAAAAAACAACAAAAAAAAAAACGAACATTCGAAAGTTACATTTTCAAATCGAATACCAACCCACCAAACGAATATTTGGATATTTGGGTCCAGCCCTAAAAAGAATTTTAAATTAAATTAATATTATTTTAAATGAATATTTTTACCATTGTGGCAATTCTCATTACCGTGATGCAAAAAAACTCTTGCCGAAATGTAAAAAAAAAACTTCATAGTAGTATTTTTGTTGATTTTAAAGAAGTTACATTACAATGTTTTTATACTTTAATGTAGTAGTAAAAAAAACGTGTTGCAGTAAAAAAGAATCACCTTTGATAAGGATAAACTACTCGACAAAAATGTTTGGTCACATTATGATACATAATATACCATACAAAATTGAATATTGAATAACGAATATTCGTAAAGAAAATTAGTCTATTTTAAGAAATATAAGAAAACAAGAAATATTTTTATAAAATTCACCCAACACCATTGTTTGTTATGCTGTGTCCCCTTCTCTGCTGATCTTTAAGCACACGCCAGTCACATTAACATTAGAGTCAGTGTCCTGTCGCCTCTCAGCGAACTCACCTTTCACTCTCTCTCTCTCTCCTTCCTCTTTCCTTTCTTCGCCTTCTCTCGCCTCTCAGATATGAACGCCAATCCCAACAAGCGCCAGAGGCAGCCGGCTCTGCTAGGAGACCACCCTCCAGAGTATGGTAAGGCTTGCGGGGTACACGGGTTTACACATTTAACCCATTTGCTCGCAAACGGGGGACTGGATGTTAAAGCGACAACAAATTGGGGTGCGTTTATCACAGTGGCAGCAAGATGGTGCTGTGTTGACGTTAAACTTTTAATTTTAAGTGAAGGGTGTGGATAATGTTTGTTTACTCCGAACCTGCCCACAACCCCTACGCCACATGTCTTTTTGTCGTTTGTGGGTCCTCAGGAGGTGGTTATCACGGATACCAAGAAGAGAGCTATGGTGCGCCCTATGAGGGGCGACGGATGGGGCCGCCCATGGCTGGTGGGCCAAGGCGCGGTGGGACCAGTCAACGTTACGGTGGACAGTACGGCCCCCCGCCTCCGCCTCCAGGAGAATATGGTGCACACGCAGACTCACCAGTGATCATGGTCTACGGCCTGGATCCCATTAAAATAAACGCGGACAGGGTCTTCAACATCTTCTGCCTGTACGGCAATGTGGAACGGGTACGTACAACAGCAAAACGTGAGTCAGACACTGCCGAAATGCAAATGGCTTTATTTGAAAGCCCATTTTTCTCTTCTGAATGTAGGTGAAGTTCATGAAGAGCAAGCCTGGAGCTGCCATGGTGGAGATGGGAGACTGCTATGCGGTGGATCGTGCCATCTCACATCTCAACAACAACTTCCTGTTCAATCAGAAGCTCAACGTATGGTACGTTTCGACTGCAGATTTATTTATTTTGCAATAATGGCAGGTGGATCTTACATGATCCATCACACATTTTGCATAAAAAATGAAGCCTAATCGGGTGAACCGTTTTGAATATTTTTGACAATTTAGATTTTTATTTAATCATTAAAGGCATATTACAATGATGGTGTTAAAATACTTAATTACACTGAGAATATTTTTTACATTACGGTAATAAGATTTTAATGGGAAAATGCTCTTGATTGTCAAGATTTTATTAATTTTTTGTCCTAAGTCTTCATTAATTAAATTGCTAAATCTTTTTTTCTTTTTTCTTCTTCATCTGATTATGGAGTAAAATGACCAACACTACCTTTCAAAAGTTTAAGGTCCGTAAGATTTTTTTTAAATGCTTTTGAAAGAAATATCTTACAACGGCTGCATTTATTACGCCACAAATAAAGTTGTGTAGTATAATATTACACTTTAAAATAACTATTTTTGATCTTAATACTTTAATGCACTTTAATGCACCCTTGCTAAATGTATTAATTTCATTCCAAAAAAAAAAAAAGTACTGACCCCAGAGTTTTGAACAATAGTGGATCCAGTTCCATCATGAAATTCATCATGAAAGTCCTATACATGCATGCAATCACATAATTACCGTAAGGCTCAAGCTGATTGGCCCTTTGCTGATCCTGCAGCCAATGAGATTGCTTACTCAACATTGAATTATTCTGGTATGGAGTTTTCTGTAATCAAGTCCTGCAGTGCGATTATCAGTTCTTCTGAATCCCTCCACCTGCCTAGATCTGCTATGGGATTCATGTGTCTACATGCTTTCTGCTGCGTGTGTGTGTATCTAATGGCAGTAGCAAGTCCATACTTGCTCTCAGCAGCAGGCTGCATAATTGAGTAATTCAACCGTTTCATCTGTTTGTTTCTCTGTGTCAGTGTGTCTAAGCAGCAGGCCATCATGCCCGGCCAGTCATACGAGCTGGAGGACGGGACCAGCAGCTTTAAAGACTTCCACGGGAGCAGAAACAACCGCTTCACTTCTCCAGAGCAGGCGGCGAAGAACCGCATTCAGCACCCCAGCAACGTCCTCCACTTTTTCAACGCAGCACCTGAGGCTTCACCAGAGTCCTTCACCAGGGTCAGTTCATCACATCGGGGAATATCAAGAGCTTTCATGTCTTATGATGTTATTTGATGTCTAAATTTAGTACCTTCATCTCTTTTCAGATCTGTGAAGAACTGGGTGTAAAGAGTCCTTCCAATGTCAAACTTTTTGCAGCCAAAGGTATTGTAATAGAAAAATCGTGCCGTCTTTGCATTGTAAATAATAGCATAGAAAGCCAAACTCAACATAACCTGATTTAAAGTGCAGCCTTTGTCAGTTTTGTGTACTTCAATGCAGCTCTGTTGTTATGATGTCTCTAATGCCTCTTTATTGAGCAGGTTCCACATCAGAGAGGAGTTCATCAGGGCTTCTGGAGTGGGAGTCTGTTAATGATGCCATGGAAGCCCTTGCTATGATGAACCATCACCAGATGAAGAACCCCAGTAAGTGATCTCGTCAGTAGTGGGCGACTGATTTAAAAAAAATAAATGTGGATGGCCGATGCTGATATCTCAGAGAGCAGGGTGGTCGATCACAGAATATATAGTACCACACATTTAAAGATAGCAGAAACGCATACATAACAATTGCTTTAATTAAGTTGATATTTTACATATTTTCTAAATTTGAAAATTAACTGTGTGCAGAAAATAAATGTAACTTGATAGCTAAATCTGTAAAAAAGCTTCTTGATTCTGTAATCCTATCTCAGTATTTTTCACAAATAAAAAATAAGTGAAAATGACGTGAGCTCAAACGATTGAGCTGCACGGTTAATCGCAATCTTTTAATGAACAGATCTCCATTCAAACACCCATGCGTTCTTATTCCTAAGTGACAACGATTCGGCTCTGTCTGTTAAACCTTCGGCAAGCACAATCCCACTGATTCGGATTATCTAGCCTTATTACTTGGTGAATAGTTTATTTTGCAAAAAGTAATACTGTAATAGACTTTACTCAAAAGAGCATAGTGAATAACATTCACACGTCTTTGGAAGGTACGCTGACTATCCTGACCTCTAGAAACTCGGGATCTTCATTGGAATAATGTAGTGCAATGTAGGCTAGTGCTGAAAACTCGTTTCTGAGAATGAGTCCTGAACATGTACGGGTGTGAGTTTGGTCATAGAATGCGGTTGTCACTCCTGTAAACAACTCAACTGTGCGTGAACGTAACCGTGTTAAAGACTCAAACACAGGACTGACAACCGTATTCGTGGTCAGTGAGGCATTGAATCATTCATTCATAATCATTTTAAAAATCATTCAAATGAATAATTAGTCATTTTTTAAATAGGCTGCAGCAATTAACATTTTTTCAGAACAAAAAAGTAAATTACCTTATTTAGTTTAGTTAGTCTATTCAGTATCGGGGGAGAATCGTGATCTCGGTTTTAAAACAAAACTAAATTGTTACACTCAATTAATCTGGAATCATACAGCTCTACTTTTTCATACAGTTTACTTTTTTTTCTTCTTAAGTTGTCTAATAATTTATTAAAACAATAACTGTTAAACCGAGAACTAATAAAGATGAAGAATAGGAGCCAAGACAATCAAGCACTGACGTTCTCAGCGCTGTCAAAATAAAAGTCCCATATCCAACACATCGGCAAAAAATGATCGGCCAATGACGTTAATTAAAAAATGCCACATATCGGCCTCGGAGATGCGTATAGCGGTTGATTTTGTTATATGATGGGCACCTTTGATGGAAGTGACATGTAGCTATTAGAAACGGCAATCCCAGAATGCATTGCACAACTAAACTCAGTAAAAACTTGTATTCAGTAGTATTTTTTTAAAAGGAAACTTATTTTGTTCTCACTTGGTTCACACCCTTTGCCAATGGCCAATGTCTAATGTGTACTCATCCTGTGTTTCTGTGTTTCTCTACACAGGTGGCCCGTACCCATACACACTTAAGCTGTGCTTCTCTACCGCACAGCACGCAAACTGAGTCCCAGGATCATCGCTCACCCATCACTTCACTTCCCTGCTACTTTATTGTCCTTTATGGCTCATTTGTGCGATTGGGTGTGCAGAGGTGTTGAGTTAACCTTATGTTGATTGAGCCGCAGCACAAGCTGAGTGTGAAACTGACTGAACTCACTGTTTTTAATGGAAGAGGAGTTTAAACGCTTTTGTACCAGTATTTTGGTTTTGTTACCGTTTTTTGTTCTTTTTTTATTGCTTACCATGATCGACTGTTAGCTCTGTGCTCAGCAACTCACTTTTAGAAATGTCACCCTGTAAAGATTGCATTTTTTTTTTTCTCTCTGATTGTGAAATAAAAAGTGATAAAGGGTCTTTGTGTTGATTGCTTTTGCAAGGGAACAATTGTGACATGTTTTAAAATGTTTTGCAGCAGTTCAACCTTTCTTTTTTTCTCTCTTCTAAAAGCTGCCTGGATGTTACTGCCTAGTGTATATTTGCGATCTGGACAATAAAATGTAATTGATTTAATAAAGAAATTTAATCTGCGTATTCAAAATTGGCTCGCTGCCACTTGCTGTTAATTGCAGATCAAGTTTGCAACATGCATTTACAGGGTTTCATCAGTCATTAGACTTTAGATTAGACACAAACTCATGGAAATGTAACAAAATGTTAAGAAGTCACCGACATTTCTAGTGGAGGTACATATCTCTGATTATCCTCTGCATGGAGGCCCAGAAAACCAAATCATCCACTGGGTTACTTTAAAATTAAAGGATTATTTTGTAATGCATGGTCATTGGGAAGGTCATGAAAGTTGATCAGAAACAGCAAGAAACACTGATGAGAAGAATCATATGAAGTCTTATCTAGCCTTATTACTTGGTGAATAGTTTATTTTGCAAAAAGTAATACTGTAATAGACTTTACTCAAAAGAGCATAGTGAATAACATTCACACGTCTTTGGAAGGTACGCTGACTATCCTGACCTCTAGAAACTCGGGATCTTCATTGGAATAATGTAGTGCAATGTAGGCTAGTGCTACTATAAATAAACGCATATTAGACAATCTCTGATAATACTAAGAATACGCTTTATGACTGACAGACGGAACATTGCAGCACGCTCCGGAAGTGGAGCACGCGCATGAGCGGAAGTTCAACGTGATCATGTAATATGTGCTAGAAAGTTCCCCGGATGTTAAATGTAATGCGGACGAAGGTCAGTAGCGCACAAACAGAGCAAGCTTCTATACAGTAAGTCATATTTAAATAACAGAAACTTCAGCTAGTCCAGTATCTTTTCCGGAACTGGTAAATTAATATAAAATCAACATGCCGAGAGGAAGCCGAAGCAGAACTTCGAGGATGAGTTCTCCGAGGTGAGTGTTAATACAGAGAGAGAGTGTGTGTGTGTGATTATTATTACATGTGTGTCAGTCAGATACTTAGCCAACTGTATAATTCATCAACAAACATCTAGCAGCTAAGTTACTGTAATCATTGACATCTAAGTTACAGCTCCACAAGACCGACACGGTCTCTTCGTCTTAAACATATTAGTTATCAGCAGTTAATATTGTGAATGTAGGAGAACGAGATGACTTTGGTTAGTAACTAATGTTAACGTTATTTGTTTACAATATGACATTTATGATGTGATCATAATCTATAATGTTTTAAGTTGTTCTTCGCTCCAAAATGTTTCTTTAGACGTTTAGTGTTTTGTGTAGAGATGCACTGATATTAACATTGGTGTTTTATAATTCCAGAATACCAAGTTTAATTAAATGTTTCATGTTTTAAAATATAAGCTTTAAGTGTTAGATGAGGACAGCATTTATCTAAATGTAAAACATAGAGGAAATGAACAGGCAAAAGTAAATATTTATTA
Organism: Tiaroga cobitis; assembly: GCA_030578255.1. Classification (NCBI taxonomy): domain Eukaryota; kingdom Metazoa; phylum Chordata; class Actinopteri; order Cypriniformes; family Leuciscidae; genus Tiaroga; species Tiaroga cobitis. Next base: position 39,419,599 of record CM060605.1, read on the forward strand.
ATTGTTGACTAATTAATGTTCAATGTCTACCGATAGCAATTACATTTTTAACTAATATCTGTGATGATAACCTTATATTTATTTCTGTATTGTACTTCCCTATTTGTTCCCTAATTGGTCAAAACCCCATAGCAACCACCCAGTGCCCCCTAGTAACCCCCTAGCAACCATCCAGAACACTCTAGCAACCATCCAGTATATCCTAGCAACTGCATATCTAATTGATAGACAGCATGGCCTTAAAATCCTAAGCTTTTAAATCTACGTCAGTCTTCTAGCCAGGCTTTCTCACGCCAACAACAAAGTTTGTCTTTAATAATTTTTAACTAGATAAAAAAAAAAGCTCATCATGTTTTTAAATATTAACATTGAGCATTAGGGGAGGACAACATTTTTTGTAAATGTAAAAAAACATAAATTAACAGGCACCATTAAATATATTAAAAAGGAATTGTTAATGGCTAATAAATATCTATCGATAACTCATATGGTACCAGTATGTATATTGAGCATCGTTATTTGGTCCCTAACTGGTCGAAATCTGCTACCAAAATCGGGCTATTTTAAAGCCATTTGAGCCATTATAATAATTTTCTAGCAAATTAGCAATCAATCACAAATGATGGAAACGGCATGGATATCATTGGTCAAAAAGTGTGAGAACCGGCGTTCACCCAGAGATGAACACTTTGTCATCATCATTTACTCGCCCTCGTGTCGTTTCAAACCCCTATGAGTTTCTTTCTATAACACAAAAGATGATATTTTGACAAAATGTTGGTAACTAAAGAGTTTCAGTTCCCATTGATTTCCATTGTAAGGACAAAAACATACAATGGAAGTCAATGGGAACTCTGTGATTGCCGACATTCTTCAAAATATCTTCTTTTGCGTTCAGCAGAAGAAAGAAACGCATTCAGGTTTGGAACGACATGAGGGCGAGTAAATGATAGGGATGCACCGATATGAACATTTTGTCCGATACCGATAATTTTTTATATTTGAAAGCCGATAACCGATATATTGGCCGATAAATCTAAATCCAATTTTTATATATCTTTTGAGAGCCTGATTACAAAAACAAAAGTCTAATCATTAAAAGCCACGTCCCAAACACACAAGTATATGTTCGCGTTATAATTTTATGTCGCCTATATGACAGACCTGCGCTGCACATGTTGCACTGAACTGCATTTTCCTTTTTTGAAGTGATTCCAATCATATTTCAAGCAATTCAAAACAATCATGTTGAATCTGAAGTGTCACAGCTGAAGAAAATAACACATTATTTATCGGCTGTATTATATCGGCCAAATTTTCTTAACGGGCCGATAACGATAACTAGGGGTGTAACGGTTCACAAAATTCACGGTTCGGTTCGATACGATACACTTGTGTCACGGTTCGGTACAGTTCGGTACGTTTTCAATACAGCAAAAAGAAAGAAATGCCAGAAACATTTCCTTGATTTCATTTTTTTAAATTATATTTTTATTAAAACTAACATCATAAAGTATGACATTTTTTTACTCTGAGCAATGATGGAGCTATACTTGACTTTTCTTAGGAGCATATAAAAAACAAAACAGCTCCTTGGACTAAATGAAATGTAATATTGTAGTAGTTATAAACAAAGGTTTATTTTAGTTCAGATTAACATTTGAGGGCAGCAATTGTGTTCATAATGTCAAAATAAAACCGACGTAATGTTATAGCATTATAGCCTACTATTCCTGCCAAACTCCCATGGTCACAGTTAGTAGTGTTATTACAGTAAACCCATGGTGAATGTTGCTGATCTGTGGACACTGAATAGTTCATTCATGGCACAATGTTTCTTCCTGGTTTCCACGTCAGCGCTGTTTGATCCCTTAATAACAGAGAAATGTGAATGTTTCTCACTAGATCTCGCAGCGATGTTATTACTTCAGTGGCGAATTCAAATGTTTTCTTTACTGGATTTGGCTGTGTAGTAACAGTGCTGTTGATTAAGATCGGCTCGCGCTTCATTGGTCCAAACTGATAAACGGTCCGTCAACCACACAATATCGAGTCGCTCAGTTTCGTTCCGCTTACATTACATTTGCCATTTGATGTTGGGCAATGTTGTGGTCACGCCAGCGTCTCTTGCATCATGAGCGCGCTTGTCACGCGTGACGCGCCATTTGAAATAACGAAATGGTCCAACGAACCGTTCGGTTCAAAAATGAGTACCGAAAACCGAACCGAAAGCCTCGTACCGAACGGTTCAATACGAATACGTGTATCGTTACACTCCTAACGATAACATCAAAATTTAGCAAATATCGTCCGATACCGATATGTTTGCCGATATATCGTGCATCCCTAGTTAAATGATGACAGCATTTTCATGTTTGGGTGAACTAACCCTTTAATAAGATCTTGTAGTCCAAGCACTGCTGATAATGACTGCGTGTTTTGACTGCAGTTACTCGTCCCCTCCACCGATGGCTCGCGCCGCTCCTCCGCGGTCGTACGCCCCGGCGCCCGGCGCCCCCCCGCCCTCAGCAGTGTCCGCTCCCGCCGCGGCTCCCCGCCAGCCGGGGATGTTCGCTCAGATGGCCACCACGGCAGCCGGCGTCGCGGTCGGTTCTGCGGTCGGACACACCATCGGTCACGCCATGACCGGGGGCTTCGGGGGAGGAGGCGGGAGCTCAGAGGCGGCCCGGCCTGACGTCACCTATCAGGTAAACACCAACCCCAACTTCCTGTTTGAGTAGTTCTGCTCGGGGAGAGCCCCTTCTGGAAAACTAGGGGACTTTAGCATGGCTTGTTATGGATTATAGCATGGCTTGTTATGGGTTATATACTATACAAAGGAAATGGAGTGTATTATAATGTAGAAATGCTTTAAAAGAATATACTTGCACTACTGTTCAGAAGTTTGGGGTCAGTACAATTTTCTCTCTTTAAAGAAATGAAAGCCTTTCTTCAGCAAGGATGCATTAAATTGATTTAAAAGTGACATTTATGATGCTACGTAAGATTTCTATTTGGAATAAATGCTGTTGGTTTTAATGGCTGCTGTAAATTCACAGCTTTGTGTCTCAGAAATTCATTACATTTTAAAATGTATTCAAGTAGAAAACAGTCATTTTAAATAGTAAAAATATTTAGCAATATTGCTGTTTTTGACCATCAAATAAATGAGTGACTTCTTTCAAAAACATTTAAAAATCTTACCGACCCCAAACTTTTGCACAGTAGTGGATGTGCGAACTGAATGTGATGTTTTTGGACACTAAATGAAAATGTATTATAGTTTAAATTTATATTAAATGTAATCAGCGGAACGTTGTGTAACGTTAAGTATTTCTTTATATGTAATTTCACAATTACTTCTATTATCTTTGAAATGCAGTTTAAGTTTACTGCTGAATGAACGGACAAACGTTTAGAGTAAACTAAAGTATACTTTAATGTCATTTCAAATTAAATTGGTATGTATTTGTATTAATGTCATGTATTTAAATATATTTGTAATTTCACATTAGTAAAGATGAAGTTGCAATTTAAAATGTATATTAACTGTAAAAAATGTAATATCAAATAATAAGTATATTTCATGTGCTTTAGTATATTAGTCAAAATAAGTGTACTTCTTTAAAGCATGACAAAACATGATTAAAACAATGATTTAAAAGCATTTTAAAGGGACATTTTTAATATGGTATTGTTTTTTTAAGGGCCCTTATTAAAAATGCACTTAAGTGTGTTAGTCAAAAAAAGTGTAATCTGTGATCACTCAGTGGTTGGGATGCACAGTAATGAAAATGATGGATGCGCGCCGCTTAATGCTTTTTTCTTATCCCAATCAAGTGGCCTTTTATTTAATTTACATTATCTGCAAGTAGTTTTGAAAAATATGTATACTTTAAGTTTCTGAAGTACACTACAAGTGCACATCAATAGATTTAAGCATACTTCTATTTCTAATATATTTGATTAGCTATGAAATTGCTGTTTGTGAGTGCGTGCTTGTATACTTTTAAATACTTATACAGTGATTATGGATGACAAATGAATGTATTAAAGGGTTAGTTCACCCAAAAATGAAAATTAAGTCATTAATTACTCACCCCCATGCTGTACCAACCCCGTAAGACCTTCGTTCGTCTTCGGAACACAAATGAAGATATTTATGATGAAATCTGAGAGGTTTATGACTGCTACATAGGCTCCCTAAGGGAATGACACCGGACGGCCCAGAAAGTCATTAAAGAAAATGTTTAAATATTCCATGTCACAACAGTGGCTCAACTATAAGTTTATCAAGCGACGAGAATACTTTTTGTGCGAAAAAACAAACAAAAATAACGACTTTATTCGACTATTCCTTTTCTTCCTTGTAGGCCTGAAACGAGACTTCAAGAGATTTCCACGACGCATGCGCGAGAATTGCGATCTCCTTCAACTACTTCAGTTAAGTTCTCGCGCATGCGTTGTGGAAATCTCTTGAAGTCTCGTTTCAGGCCTACAAGGAAGAAAAGGAATAGTCGAATAAAGTCGTTATTTTTGTTTGTTTTTTCGCACAAAAAGTATTCTCGTCGCTTGATAAACTTATAGTTGAGCCACTGTTGTGACATGGAATATTTAAACATTTTCTTTAATGACTTTCTGGGCCGTCAAGTTTCATTCCCTTAGGGAGCCTATGTAGCAGTCATGAACCTCTCAGATTTAATCATAAATATCTTCATTTGTGTTCCGAAGACGAACGAAGGTCTTACGGGGTTGGTACAGCATGGGGGTGAGTAATTAATGACTTAATTTTCATTTTTGGGTGAACTAACCCTTTAAATCTATGATATAAATCTCTTATGTCTGGTTGATCTGGCTAAATAATTGTAGTAATTCTGCTTTTAAAATGTCCGAATATTGAATGTAAGTGAATCCTACTTATATTCAATTACATTACATTGATTGTGCGTGTGTGTGTGTGTGTGTGTGTGTGTGTGTGTGTGCGCAGGAGGCTCAGCCGGTGTACCAGCAGCAGCCGTCAGTGTTTCAGCAGGAGCCGCAGCATCAGAGTCCCTGCGCTTACGAGCTCAAGCAGTTCATCGACTGCGCTCAGAACCAGAGCGACCTCAAGCTCTGCGAGGGCTTCAGCGAAGTGCTCAAACAGTGCAAGTTCTCCTACGGTATGTACTCTGCACTGGGCAGTGGCGGTGTTGGCTATGCATTTGCTTTACTTTCTAAAACAAGTAACTGATTACAACTGATTACAACTTGTAACTGGCTACTGTTTTGACTCCTTTACACATTTTATAAGCTCTTCATGAGTTCTCAGCTGGTAAAAATACCATCATATGTAGGTGACGCACGTACAAGCGCTCGCATTTATCCCAGCACACAGCATGGGTTTGGATGTTCGATAAGTTTCTTCATGAAATATATACGTAATAAAAGCTGGGGTTTTTTTTGTTTGTTTTTTTACTTTTAGGTTCTGTGTTATACATAACTGAATGCTAAGCAAACCAGGACTAAATGTATCATTTTCTGTTTTGGTCCAGGCCAAACGAACCAAGAGAACCCAAACTACAAGTGTGAACACACCCTTTAGTGACTTCTATGCAGAAGAGAATAGGGACTTTAAGCAACAGCTGCTGATAGAACGGCAACGGCAGCCGGAAGTAAACGGTTAACTGCCGTAGCTAAAGAGCGCAAAAGCAACAGTAAAGAGGACGGCATAGGGGATCATTTAATCCTCAGAAAAAAAAAAGAAAAAAAAAGTGATTTTAAAATGTATGAGAAGGGTTGATTTTGGGAAATATGTTAAAGCAAATAGATTAAACTGAAAATTAACGTGCATTACATTTAAAAAAAAAAAGAAACTCAAATATCAATGTGTACAGTTATAAAGTAATGAATTACTTGTTGCATCAAATGGTAATCTGATTACATAAAGCACGTTGCTTCTAATGCGTTACCCTTAACACTGGTGACAACATAACCATTTGAAAAAAATATAGAATTATCGACAGATATTCATTTATTATCACTGAATTTCCCTTCACATCATTTACACTTCTCTGCTTGATCATAGCGCCATCTGTTGGGTCATTAAAGAATAGAAATTAGTCAGAGTAGCGCCATATTTAATTTTTGACAGGAGTCTGTGAAGGATTAAACTTAGGGCCGTCACTGTGTGTTCAATGGATTGGTGTGTTGTTTAACAACATACCAGTTGTTCAGCTGACGAACTGTGGTGTCTTAAAAACTTTCAGAAGACAAAAGCTCTACACAGAGCCGGCCCGAGCCTTTTGGGGGCCCTAAGCAGAATTTGATTTGGGGGCCCCTCCCACTACGCGGAGTCACCTGTGCTTGACGATTATTGACACAAATATCACGCAACAATGATACATTATAAATTAATACAGTGAGGTTGTGTATAAATACAAAATAAATACTTAATAAAAAATAGATAGCCTACTTAAATATTTCTTTTTTACTTTTACTTTACTCTTACTCTCTTTACTCTCTTTTTTTTACTTTTACTAACTCTTTGAAACTTCTTAAAACAAACTGTCTCAAAACATATCAAATAAATTATTTGCTAAAATAATGACAACTGAGAAATCAAAAACATAATAAGAGCAAGGGTTCAACAATGACAATTATTGTTGAAAACTGTAAAAATATTATTATTTCTCAACTGTCTCAATACAGTGTAACTGTCCACAAAATCCTTTTTTTATTAGTATTATTGTAACAGACTTTGTTAGATTGCACATGACAGAATCCAACAAAGTCTATTACTATAATACCGGTAATGATATACTGGCGCTCGTTGTATATGTGTGTGTATGCAATGTATTTTTCCCCTCTGGGCTTGCCGTAGATAGGAATGGTTCAATTGCTGCACAAAACATACCGTAAGTAATCATGCAAACATACTTTTATCTTGCTCCTTTTTTCTCCTCCTCTGTCATTTTCTTCGTTCTATTTTCGGCACCAGAGGGATACGTCCTTTTTTGTGACATTGCTTAACATTACCGCGAGTCCGCGACTATGCGCAGTTGCGCACGAATTCTCTATGCACGCGCGAGGTGTCTAGATTATGCGCATGACTTAAACGCTGGCAGACACAGCAGCAGTTGTAGGGAGGTATATTGATCATGAAATCAGAATTTTCTTTTATTGTCTTTAATTATTCATTCATTAATTCATATTAATTCATTTATTTATGTCACTTGTTTAAGTTATCTAAAAATTTTTTTTTCGACTCGATTGGGGGGCCCCCTGGTGGCCAAGGGGCCCCAAGCAGCCGCTTAGTTCGCTTATGCCTCGGGCCGGCCCTGGCTCTACAAAGCAGTTTTGAAAGTTGTGAAATTACACGTTTTTGGCGCCTGCCAATGTAAAGACTGTGAATCTTTCCCTCATAGCCTTGTGTTCATAAAACTCATTATGGCGTCTAACCTGTGACTGAGGTCTGTAGCAGCCAAACAAACAGCAACGGTTACATTGCCATGCGATTCAACAGGAATCAGCACGTTGTTCACATTAATGACATTGTTAATAGTTCTGGCAACATTAATTACATTATGATTACAAAAATATATTTAGAGTTTTTCACTAATAATCTATTCCAGTCAAAAATGCTGAAAAATAGCTAATCACTTGACTAATACCTAAACCTAGTTTAACATGAATCATTGTAGTCTAGGTGTTTGTAGATTTTGTAATGAACTTGGCTACATTAATTTGCTCCTACAACATTGCTTCTCCACATCTTTTGTCCTTTATCTTAGTTTTCAGAGGCCACTGAAATGTTTATGGGTTGTATTGTTCTAAAGTAATTCATTTTTTTTTCACCCGACAGGAATGTCATGATGTTTGGATCGGAGACATGCACTATTCCATAGCCGTTCATCTGCTTACTTCTGGAAAAAGTTTTCTCTTAATGCAACTCAATTAAATATTAGCGCCTGCGTGAAAATTAAAAGCATCCTGGGAGAAATGCTGTGTAACATGTGATGCATAGTATTTATGTAATTGGTGTCGATAATTGCAGATTTCGGATTTCTTTGCGCGAGTTACTGTAGAAGAGATCACAATGTGTATTGAATGAGATTCTTTATCAATATATGTTCTTATTGAAAATGTTAGATTCAAATTATGTGAATTGCAAATAAAAGGATCAGAAATATTTACATGTTTTTTGCTATCTTTTTAGAAATTTACAGTGAAATGAATGCATGCTGGGTAATTACTGTGAATCAACAGCAAAAGGATGCTGACATCAATGTAATTTACTGTGAATTCACATGATAAAGTTTTCTTTAACCATGATGCCACTGTAAGAAATAATATTGCTTTGTAGTGGGATTGTTTTGAAGTCACCATAATGATGATCAGTGGTCCATTAGCTTGGGATCTTTTTGGAGCCTCTATATATGATCTAGCCAATTCATAAATGTGACAAATAAAAAAACTTTTTAAAATGATGGCAAGCTTAAATATGAAATATTTCGGTTAAAATATTATCATGACTATGAAATCTTTGTTTTAGTATTATATAAGCATGAATATTTACCAACACTTATTCCAAATTCATATCGGTTTGTGTATGGACCTTTTACTACAGTGAAGCAACTGCTGAGATTACTTGACATACAAAACACAACAATGGTAAAGCTCACCAAATAATGAAAAACATTTATACAACATAAACCAACATTACAACATAAACCAACAACACAAACTACTAAAAACGAAGCAAAAATAAGTTAAGAAGCACTGAAAAAAAACTCTTTTTTTACAGTCTATGGATAAAACCAACAAGAATCAAGAAACTCCACCGCATAATTATTCATGCCGCACTGCATGCTGGGTAACACATATTCTAGAAATACAGTGTTTGTTTACAAAAAAAATCCAATACTGCAAATAGAAAAAAAACACCTTTTAGTCACTAAAAGTCACAATTTCACACTAACATGTTTAACTGCTCAATATTCATTCCAATGTATAGCATAACCACATTCTTAATTTAAATATTATGTTAATAATTATGTAAGAGTATAAGTAATTATGTTATATTAATAGTAATTTATGAATTTAGCAGATGCTAATATCAATAGTAATTCATAAAAAATTATCAGTTGTCGATGGATTATTTGTAACAATCTTATTAATTGATACAGAAATGTAGATGTGCGCTGGTTTTCTTATTGATATGGAGTGTAACCGTAAGTGGTAATACGATATGCGACTGTCCTGTCTTTAATACGGCTTTTTATTTTTGGATCTTGACATTCACGGTTGCCCTTTCGGCGCAGTGTGTGTGTGTGTTGTTGAAGGCAGCAGAGCCGGTATATTCGTTCAGGAAGCCTGGAACATGCACTGCACGAGCTGAAGGAGAGGACGACTGTGAAACAGAGGGAATAATACTCGAACAGGTTTGCTGAGTGTTGTGAATTCGTGCTTGTAATGTAATCCTCTGCTCAGCTTTCCGTCATGCCGTCCATGATGCTGCAGCCTCAGACTGATGATGCTGCGACTGTAAACATCGCTGGTTTATGTATTTTGCTAACCAGCTCATCATAAATCAATAGGTTGTTAAAAGTCAAAACTCTGCAAACAATAACAGTGACAAGGAAAATAAAGCAGCAGACATATAACACGTGCGGTTTATGAGCTACTAAAAGTAGCCAGATGACCACTGTACACTTACGTACCATGGTGGCATATGGCACATGTCCGAAATGGTATTTCCATTGTGTAGAAAAACAAGGTTACACTTTATTTGGTATCACTTTATTTATTTTACAGTGTCCTTGTTATACATGTTACATTTAGTTACTGTATTAATGACTACAAATAATGCATAATTACATGTAATTAACCCTAAACCAAACCCTAATCCTATTAGTATGTAAAACCCAGGTTACACTTTATTTTAAGGTGTCATTGTTACAGTGTAATTATATATTTAAGTACTGAGTAATATAAGCAATTACATGTACTTACTATAGGGTTAGGGTAGGATTAGGATTTGGTTGAAGGTTAGTTGCATTTAATTATGCATAATTTACTGTTGCATAATTACTTTGGTAAGAACATGTAACATATGTAACAAGGACACTGTAAAATAAAGTGTTACCAAAACACATTAGCATGTAAATACCATAGTCCTGTAATATGGTAATACTATACGCTTGTATATTTCAAAGTACCTCGGTATTACCATCTGATATACCACTATACTTTTTATGTAAGGGCTATAGTTTCATAAGTATTATTTGCCCAACATTTTATTATTATTATTTTTTTAGTACTAAAAAAATATATTTTATTTAGTTTTTGTGTTGTTGTTGTTGTTATTATTTTACTACATGTTATGATTATTTTATTTGGTTATTTTTTAATCAACTTCTAAACATTTATCCCGACTTTATCAAATGTTAACATGTTTGTCTGAACTATGTTTGTAATAACCCAGTTTTCTTACAGGTGAGGTTATAATAATGACCAAAGAAGACGAAATTCCTGACTGGGCTGGAGCACAGGACTTCTATGAGAAGTACGATCCAAAGGAGATCCTTGGAAGGTACTGTCATATTGTACACATACTTCAGTGAAGATGACCATTATATTACCATATAATAAACCATTATTATTTTAACTTGATGCGAATGAGAATGACATTTGTTGACTTTTTTATATTGAAAACGTACCCTTAATTTTACGTGTTCAGTTTATAAGTGTGTAGTGTTTCTTTACAAAGTTACATCGCCAACTAGTGGCCTGGCATTAATAATATAGTGTTTTTAGTTGTTTTCGCGATTCCTTGTGAACGGGGAGCGTTTTGGCAATGTTGTCGTTTATATGCGAAAAAAATTCTGCATTTTTGTTTTTGTTTTATTTTTTATTATTAATAAAAAAGCCCATTGCTCTGCATTTGAATCCTCGCCTCACAACAGGATTTTCAGCAAAGATTGTGCACAATTGATTTTTCATGGCCCTTCATTGGACAATGTAATGTGTTGTATACTGTACAATGTAGTATTTTCTTTATATTCTCGCAGTATTGTCGCAGTCTATACTGCGAATAGTATTTCTCATTGTGTTTGTGTTGCAGAGGGGTAAGCAGTGTGGTTCGACGCTGCATCCATAAGCGAACCACTCAGGAATACGCCGTCAAAGTCATAGACATCACGCCATCTGATAAGATGAGCCCTGAGGAGATGGAGGAGATCAGAAATGCCACAACAAAAGAGATTGACATCCTTAAGAAAGTGTGTGGGCAAGAAAACATCAGTGAGTATCCAGGAGGTTAGAATAGTAGCATGAAGTATGAAGATGAAGTATATTTATATCTGTAAAGAGTCTCATATGATTTGAACACATTGTTTCTTGCTTCTCCAGTTCAGTTGAAGGACTACTTTGAAACTAAAGCTTTCTTCTTCTTGGTGTTTGACCTGTAAGTATTGATTTCATACTTCAAATATTTGATGTGTATATACAGTATATATATATATACTGTATATATATATATATATATATATATATATATATATATATACAGTATATTGTGCACTCTATATGTACAATAAACACACAAAAGTACAAATATTTCACATAATTTTTTAATTAATAAAATTACTTTACCTTTTAATTATGATACTATTTGATAAGTAGTTAAATGCAATAAATATCGTTCTCACAGGATGAAGAAAGGAGAGCTTTTTGATTATCTAACGGAGAAGGTTACGCTCAGTGAAAAAGAGACAAGGTTAGTATAATAATTTATAATAAATCACATGAAACCTGTCAACATGATGTATTGATACGATTGTTTTGCATTGTGACATTTTTTTCATGACAATTTTGTCTCATTTCCTACTCAAATCTCATTACCTTTATGTAAAAATATAATTTTTTTCTCAATATAGGGGAAAAATACATAACGTTTTTGTACATAATGAAAGTATTCATTGTACTTTCTTTAATTTATGCTGATATAAAGGAATATTTCGAGTTTAATACAAGTTACTTTAAACTCGATCAACAGCGTTTGTTTACAACAAAAAAACTTTGATTACTGCACAAAAAAAGACTCATCCCTCATTTTCCTTATAAACATTAAAAATCAAGGTTAAGGTGAAGCAAGTACAATGGAAGTAAATAATAAATAATTGTATTTAATTGCATTAAAGGTTTTAAAACTCTGTCATCATTTACTCACCCTCATGTCGGTCCAAACCCATAAGACTTTCATTGACTTTTTCGTTTATCTAAAAAACAAATAAAGTAGGGCTGGGCAACGATTAATCGCGATTAATCGCATCCAAAATAAAAGTTTGTGTTTACATAATACATGTGTGTGTACTGCGTATAATTATTTTGTATATATAAATACACACACATGCATGTATATATTTAAGAAAAATGTGTTATTTATATATAAAATATTAATATTAATATATAATATAAATTATGTTTAAATATACATACAATATATACATGCACATATTTCTTAAATATATACATGCATGTGTGTGTATTTATATATACAAAATAATTATACGCAGTACACACACATGTATTATGTAAACAAAAACTTTTATTTTGGATGTGATTAATCGCGATTAATCGTTGCCCAGCACTAAAATAAAGATGTTTGTAATGAAACCTGAACCAACCCTTTAATTCTTCTGTTAAAAGTGGTCTTATTTGAGCTCTTTTTAGATTTTAGATAGGCTGTTGCATGGCAATGAAGTTGTAAATTTGGATTTACAAAAAAGGTGATGAAATCATCTTAACACGCACATTGTTTATATTTTGTGGCTACCCTACACTTGAAACAGTGAGTATTTTAATGTTGAAGAATGGGCCCCATTCACTTCCATCGTGAGAGACTGGATTGTAAAGAAAAGTAGGGACAAATCACATTTTGTTTTTGGTTATTAACATTATGCCACACGCATAGGCGTAATTTGCGTGTGGGACGGGTAGTGTGGGCCATGTACCCACCACTTTTTGCCAGGGTCGACATTGCCCCCACAACTTTTTGAAACATCTTGCGGCACTGATGCACCAAATACAAAGGAAGCATCTCCAGCTGACTAGCAGAGTATTCGTTTTGTTCAGTTGTTATACAAGAGGCGATCTGGTGCTGGAATATGATGTTTTTTAAATCACGCTGAGTGTTCGTTGCAGTGGCGGTGGCTCGTTCTTCAATCTATCGCTTAATGTCGTTTCGAAGACTCTCTAATAGTTTAGATCCTTGTCCCTCCTCTTGATATACAATCAGTGATGAATATCTTTGGTTTTAATCAGAAAAAAAACTATACAAAGGCAGATTAGAACCCAGAACCTCTGACGTGCTAAATAAAAGTTTCCTATCGATATGGTTCACTTAATGGGAAACCTCTTTTTTCTCCAAAATACTGAAGCCTGATTGAGTCATGCAGAAACTGCACTAACCTGTAGCCCGCCGAAATCGGTGGGGCAACCCGAAGCGAGCAAATCTCGCCATAGGACTCCAGAACCTTTCACAAAGTGCATGGATGCGGCGCTCTCCCCCTTGAGACGGAAGGGAGTGCGCATCCTGAATGACCTCGACGACTGCCTCGTTTTGGGTCCTTGCACTCACAGGTCCTTGCTCCTCAGCCCTCAGAGCTCCTTATCATCATACTGGCCTGGCGTAGACTTGGGGTTGTTCTCTAGAAGGAAGGTGATCTCGACAGATGCCTTCAACATGGGTTGGGGAGCTCTGTGCGAGGGCAGGCCGGCATCCGGCTCCTGGTCGAGCACGGAGGAACAGCGGCAGAAATGCTGGCGGTTTTTCTGGCCCTCAAACCCTTCCTGCCAGACCTGAAAGGGCACCATATCTTAGCGTCTCACGCCTCCTTTTATGGGCACAGCGCAACCTGCACTCATTCAGTGCAGCACACGTGTCGGGCAAGATAAACCAAGGGGCGGACATGCTAGCCCGGGGCAATGTGTCCTCAGGAGAATGGAGGACATCCCCAGGCGATATTCGGAAGGGCAGGGGGCAGACAACTCTCACTGACCAATATTATTTTCGAAGGATAGGGAGGCGCTTGCCCACGAGAGGCCGAACCTTCCCCTTTCCTCTGGTCCTGAATACTCCCTCAGGTCATCTGACAAATCAGGGAAGACAGACTCGCAGTCCTTCTGGTGGCCCCTCTCTGGTGGAACCAGGCATGGCTTCCCGAGCTTGTTGGCAGGAATGACTTAGTGATTCGTTTCTTGAAGGTGGCAAGAATGGCTGAACCAGCCTCAACCCCATACTATTCATACATGGGACCTGTCTACGGGCCGTAGGGTCCGCACTACAAGTCGGCAGAGCTGCGGCCCCTTTCTCTGAAGACTGCCCTTCTGCCCTAGCATCGGTCAAGCGAGTGGGTGACTTGCAAGCTGTAAGAAATTGTTGTCTGCCTCGACCCAGATTCCACTCCAAAATATATTTTAGAATGAGCTCATCCCCTTTCGCTGAAGACTGAGCTCGTCTTGCTTTGAGTTTGGGCCTAACGACTGTAGAGTCGTCCTCAAACCAAGACATGGTTACACACATAATGTGCTCTCCACTACGTTCAGAGCACAGGTCATTTCTCTTTCTGCTCTTCCCATTTAGGAAGACGAGCAAGAGTCGCACTTACTCTGCCCAGTTCGGGCTTTAAGGGTATATTGAGCGCCCTGCCCAGTTCAGACAGTCAGAGCAGCTTTTCGTATGCATACCAAAGGGTATCCGGTCACGAAGCAGAGACTGCCCCAGTGGATAGTGGACGCTATTGCGCTAGCTTACTGATGGTTCCCCATGGCCTTCTCCTGGGTGTGGTCCAGGGAAATATCCATTGGCGACATCTGTGCGGCGGCCACTTTCACCAGGTTTTACACAAAATGTCTCCCCCTCATGGTCTGAGCCCCTTAGACTCTGGCAAATGCCCTCGCCCTGGTTAGCCTTGCTACTTTCGGGGGCCTTATCCTCAAGTGCCTTAGGCGTTATTTGATTGCGTTCCCATAGCATCTCTATGACACAATACTTGTTCCCGTTATCTCAGGGAACCGAGGTTACGTTAGTAACCGAGTACGTTCTACCACCGGACCATAGGGCACACGAACATTAATTGCAGATCTATGTATTTATTCAATGATGCAAAGACTCTCGATCGGGACTAACAATATATTGTATTGTACTAGATGTAAGGATGAAACTATCACAATAAACATGAGTTCTATGTCGATAAATATCCAATTGGTATCTGAACATCGTAATGTTATTTTTTGTATATTTATTATTGTACATTCCTGATGTAGCCTTGTGTTAGCAACTAAATTTTTTATCCACTTTCTTCTTATCTAATGAGAATCACCTTTGAGAATAATCATGGTAATGAAATGGCAAAACCACTAAGAAATCTAGCTTTAAATATACTTCTTTTGAAGTATTGGTGCTTAATGTAAAAATATATAGTGTAAACGATAAATCACATTTGAGAATTATGCTGGCTACTGTATACAGGCCACCAGGGCACCATAAAGATTTTATCAAAGAATTTGCGGACTTTCTATCAGAATTAGTATTGGCTGCAGATAAAGTACTAATTGTTGGTGATTTTAATATACATGTAGATAATGAAAAAGATGCATTGGGATTGGCATTTAAAGACATTGTAAACTCAATTGGAGTTAGACAACACGTGTCAGGACCTACTCATCGTCGTAATCATACTCTAGATCTAATATTATCACATGGAATAGATGTTGATGCCGTTGAAATTCTGCAGCAGAGCGATGACATCTCAGATCATTATCTAGTCTCATGTAAATTACATTTAGCCAAGGCTGCAAAGCCGACTCCGTGTTATAAATACGTTAGACCTATAACTTCTGCCACTAAAGATTGCTTTATCAATAATCTTCCTAATCAGTTTCATCATCTCAGCATCCCGGATAGCTTAGAAGAACTTGATATTGCAACAGAAACGTTTAACTCTCTCTTTTCCAGCACTTTAGACGCAGTTGCTCCGTTGCGCTTAAAGAAGATTAAAGAAAATAGCCCAACGCCGTGGTACAGCGAGCACACCCGGGCCCTTAAGAGAGCAGCCAGAAAAATGGAGCGCAACTGGAAGAAAACTAAACTAGAGGTATTTCGGATTTCGTGGAAAGAGAGCTCGATTGCTTACAGAGAGGCTTTAAAAGCTGCTAGATCTGCTTATTTTTCAAACCTATTAGAAGAAAATAAACATAATCCAAGGTATTTATTTGAAACAGTGGCTAAACTAACGAAAAAGAAAGCTTCAAGCTCAGAAGTGTCCAAGCAACACAGCAGTGATGACTTTATGAACTTCTTCACTTATAAGATTGATAATATCAGGGACAAAATTATAACTATGCAACCGTCTACCACAGTATCGCATCAGGAAGTGCATTGTAGTCTCCCTGAGGAAAAATTTGATTCATTTGTTGCTATAGGAGAGGAAGAATTCAGCAAACTCGTTAATTCATCTAAATCGACAACTTGTATGTTAGATCCTATACCGACTAAGCTACTGAAAGAGATGTTTTCAGAGGTCACATATCCTCTTCTTAATATCATTAATTCATCTTTGTCTCTAGGATACGTACCAAAAACCTTTAAACTGGCTATGATAAAACCGCTTGTTAAAAAAACACAACTTGATCCTACAGAATTAGTCAATTACAGGCCGATCTCGAATCTGCCTTTTCTGTCAAAGATATTAGAGAAAGCAGTATCTTCACAACTGTGTTCCTTTCTAGAAAGAAATGATATCTGCGAGGATTTTCAGTCCGGATTTAGACCGTACCATAGTACTGAGACCGCTCTCATTAGAGTCACAAATGACTTGCTCTTATCATCCGATCGTGGTTGTATCTCTCTATTAGTGTTACTCGATCTTAGTGCTGCATTTGACACAATTGACCACAACATTCTTTTAAACAGACTAGAAAACTATGTGGGCATTAGTGGAATTGCACTAGCATGGTTTAAATCATACTTATCTGACCGTTATCAGTTTGTAGCAGTAAATGAAGAGATGTCTTATCGATCACAAGTTCAGTATGGCGTACCACAAGGCTCAGTACTAGGACCGTTGCTGTTCACTCTGTACATGCTACCATTAGGAGATATCATTAGGAAACATGGAGTTAGCTTTCACTGTTATGCCGATGATACTCAGCTGTATATTTCTTCAAAACCCAACGAAACTTACCAATTCACAAAATTAACGGAATGCATAGCTGATATAAAAAATTGGATGACTAGTAATTTCCTACTACTAAATTCTGAAAAGACAGAGATTCTAATTATTGGACAAAAAACTTCCACACGTAATAACCCAGAATACTGTCTAACACTTGATGGCTGCTCTGTCAAGTCTTCGTCGTCGGTTAGGAACCTGGGTGTGCTCTTTGATACCAACCTTTCTTTTGAAAGCCACGTGTCTAGTATCTGTAAAACTGCATTTTTCCATCTTAAAAATATATCTAAAATACGCCATATGCTCTCATTGGGAAATGCGGAACAATTAGTTCATGCGTTCATGACCTCAAGGCTAGATTATTGTAATGCTCTACTGGGTGGTTGCCCTGCACGCTTAATAAATAAACTACAGCTGGTTCAAAACGCCGCAGCTCGAGTTCTTACCAGAACCAGGAAATATGACCATATTAGCCCGGTTCTGTCAACACTGCATTGGCTCCCTATTAAACATCGTATAAATTTTAAAATATTGTTGATTACCTACAAAGCACTAAATGGTTTAGCTCCGCAGTACTTGAGCGAGCTCTTAACGTATTATAGTCCTTCACGTCTATTGCGATCTCAAAATTCCGGCCAGTTGATAATACCTAGAATATCTAAATCGACTGCAGGCGGTAGATCCTTTTCCTATTTAGCACCAAAACTTTGGAACAGTCTTCCTACCATTGTCCGGGAACCAGACACACTCTGTCAGTTCAAAGCTAGACTAAAAACACATCTCTTTGACCTAGCATACACATAACACACTATAGACTTCTATAATTCAATGTTAGGCTGCATAGATTAGGTCAGCCGGAACTGGGAACACTTCCCTTAAATCTTGATGTACTCGCTACATCATAAGAAGAATGGCATCTACGCTAATATTAGTGTCTTTGTTTATCCCGAGGTTTTACCGCAGCCTGCCGGATCCAGGCCGTGTCCAGATCTGACGAAGGAGATCCGCCTGGACCAGATGACAATGCAGTGCTGAAGTGTCCACTATCCTCTCCCTATGGAGGATCCCTTTCCCACTCTACAGATAAAGCGTTGTGAATTCCGGCTCGCGTACCCCGAAGTGATAAAATAAAACAAAATTCTGTATCAAAATTTATAGGCAAGAAAAGTAGTTTGTTTAGGCTGGGTTGTATGAATTATAAACCTGCGCACATATTTTAAAAAGCACATAACTATAGAATCCATTCTGAATGAGCATGTGAACGCCGTCAGCGTTAATCACAGGTTCGCGTTTAAAGTCTGATCATTTCGACGGAGGTGAATCAATCAAAGTTAACTTTAGCTGGAAATAACATTATTCAAGAACCGCTATAATGCCAAAACAATCTGTTACCTTAAATTATATGTTTATCTCTGTAAAGCTGCTTTGAAACAATCCATTGTTAAAAGCGCTATATAAATGAAGATGACTTGACTTGACTTAATGAGAATATAACGTCTTGTTTTTTTTGTCTTGATTTGAGGGTGAAATGTGACCTGGACGTGTTTTCGTGAGATTCACCCTTCTGTATTTAGCATGGCTCGATGTACAACTGTACATATTGCGTATATTTGCAGTGCTCTGATTTCATTTTTGCAGGAAGATCATGCGCGCTCTGTTGGTGGTGGTTCAGTTCCTTCACTCCCAGAACATTGTGCACAGAGATCTAAAGCCGGAGAACATCCTTCTGGATGACAATATGAGCATCAAACTCACTGATTTTGGCTTTGCTGTGCAGGTTGCACCAGGACAAAAACTCAATGGTAAATTCAATTCAATTTCATTCACATTTATTTGTATAGCGCTTTTCACAATACATATTGTTTCAAAGCAGCTTTACAGAAAATGCATGTGTGTGTATACATTACAATTTAGAGTGATCTGTTATAATCAGACGTGACTGTATTTCAGAAATGTACATCTAAAAATCACACAGTTAGCTAACATCATGTATTCATTTTTAGGCATTGAGGAAATTAGCTCATTGAAGTTATTAAGTTGTGAACATAATGATTACAAAACATAGAAAATTTAGCATTGGTGCGTGTTGATTAAGAGTTTTCTTCATCTGAAGTCCTCGCAGGAGTTGATAGATAATCATGTGCATTTGATCTGATATAACTTGAGTACAAGGTTATGAGAGGTATTATGTGAATGCTTGGCTAAAGAGATGTGTCTTTAATCTAGATTTAAACTGGGAAAGTGTCTCTGAGACCTGAACATCATCAGGAAGGCTTTCCAGAGTTTAGGAGACAAATGCGAAAACGCTCTACACTCTTTAGTGGACTTAGATATCCTTGGTACTACCAGAAGCCCTGAGTTTTGTGACCTTACAGAGTGTGATGGATTGTAGGGTGATAGAAAATTGGTTAAATACACGTTTAGGGCCTTATAGGTCAGTAGCAATACTTAGTAATTGATACAGAACTTGTTATATGATCATATTTTCTTGAGAGAGAGAGAGAGAGAGAGAGAGAGAGAGAGAGAGAGAGAGAGAGAGAGAGAGAGAGAGAGAGAGACCTGCATTTTCTGATCAGTAGTTGTCAGGTTTATGCAGCTCTTGGATTCGGGTTTCATACTATCCTTATATGAGAGATTGACATGTTACTGGAACTGGAGGAGCTGTTTGCTATTTGGTGTGGCCTCTGACCTTTATCCAGGAACAGAGTAAACCATCGATTACATAAATGTGTGTTCCTTACATGGCTAACTGATGAGTGACGTTTTAACACTTTGCGGCTCCTGCAAAATCTCTCAGGGGGGGCAAATGTTTGGATGATTGATAAGGATAAGGTCCACCCATGGAATGGATAAATTAACAGCTTAAGCATGTAAAGGCAACTTCACTACTTTAAGATTGTGTCGCAGACCTGACAAAATAAATACATTTATTTTAGTTATAAAATAATTTATTTATTATAATATAAATATAGAGATACAAGGTTTCCATCCCGACAGCAACAATGTATCAGGCAGAATCCATATTGTATTATCTCCCTATTTTTTTCAAAAATTAATGCTATTGGTCACCCTTTACATCTGTCAATGTGTTTTACAAATATTTTACCAATGGAAAGCATTAAAAGAGCTTGGAAATTATTTTGGGGAAAAAAAGGTTTTCTTTCGTTTCCTGAAAAGTAACAGTTTTGGACATACAAGATTGTGTTGGTGTTCGAATGGAAATGTACAAATTTCAAAGTAAAATGCTAGGAGTAAAAAAGACTGCTACCATCCTTTCCTCAACTGATTGTAAAAACAAAGTGAGATTTTTCAACACTCGAGTATTAAAATGTTCAGCAATACCTCTTTAGACAGCCTCCACTTGTCTTCTTCTCCCAAGGCCCGCCTAGATTTTGTTGTTCCTGTTGCTACTTGCTCCTGCTCAATGTATGCTAATTACTACGACGGGCTGACTGGTATTTATTTTAATGACACGATAAATGACTGCGTTATGACTGCGTTTGCCATGAAGTTGTTCAAGTTCAGCTGGCCTCAACGCGCGAGTCGCGAGATCCCTATCCCAACAGTTTCTCAAGCTCTCGCTCTCGCTCTCATTCTTTTTTATTTTAATTTTTTTTAATCACATTTGATAAAGATATTATTGTAGTGTTTCATTTTTTCTTGTTATTCAAATTCAAATTGTTTTTTTAATATTATTTGTCACTTAATCTTAAAGATATTTAATAGTGTATGTTTGTTCCCACCAATCGCTGCACAAGTTAAGGATACGTATGATGACGTAAGCTCGTTAGTGCGAGCCCTCCCGGAACCCATAGAGAATGCATTATGAAGGTAAATTAGTAGCAAAACTCGAGAGCACGTAGATGTGAATTTGAGAACTTGTACAATAAATATTCGTACTTGTATGTGAACATTTACACTCACAGCTCCGATGTGAAAACCTGTAAAATAAAAATCTGAACTTGAACACTGAGATTTGCACTCGCAGACAATAGTCACAAACCTGTATTCTGAATTTGAAGCTGCAGAAAAGCAGTCACAAATGTGTAAAATGACATTCTCAAAGATACGACAACAGACACAAACTTGTAATACAAATTTGCACTTCTTCTAACATTCAAATTCGCAGTACAACCTCAAATTGGCACTTGCAACTTCTCAAATCTGTCACTGCAAGTTCAAATTTCACGCCTTGACTTTTGCTACTCTTTTCGCGATATATGAGGTGCAAAACTGATTTGTGCACTTGTAACGAGAGAGTGGCGAGAGAGAGAGGGGGGCGGGAGCGGGGGTGTTCAAAGGAGCCGTTTTATTGGTTGGCGCCTAGCCAATGAAATAGGACTTCTATTGTACCCGATGATGTCACGAAACCCGCCTCCTTGTGGATGTTCTGAAACGCTAACATGGCAATGCATTAGACTGATTTAAAAGACATAATTGATATTATCAAACTTAGTAAACACCATACTGATAATGTATACTACAGAAAAACAGATGAGCACAGAATATGACGAAAGAAAGCAAATTTGTGTTCAGTGCAAATAGACCAGCTGCCTGTGTTTTATTAATAATGTATAAGGAATTGTGTGTTTTTTTTATTTTTTTTTATAACTGTTGGTCCATTAAGCCTCATTAAGCGTTTTCTTGGTTTTCTATGAGAGGAAAATGCTTAACGTACAATTAAACAAGTTGCGTTCATTTTCTGCTCAATTGCTTTTCTGTATGCTTTATTTATGGTGTTTCCTGATTGGTCTTTCAATACCACTGTCTTAACCCTTTGATGCGCAAGCTATGGATACCCCCTCTAATGCACAACATGGGTCTAAAAAGACCCGTATTCATTTCCTATGTTATTTCAAGCATGGCTCTACATTTTTTTGTTTCACCTTTTGAAATCACTTTATTTGAGCATTTTATATTTCATGATCTATAAATTTCATGATTTATGAATATTCAAAATATCTTGTTTTCAATGATCACAAATTCATATTTTAATATTTCCTAGGTTTTGTGTAAATACATCAAGTTTACACACATGGGTCTAAAATGACCCATCTATGCAAGCGTGATAAAAACAAAACAATAAAGAACACTTTTTGTTAAAATAACCATTGTCACAGTTGTTTAGATCAACACATTTACTGTAACACTTGAAATATGTTTATTGGCCACTTTGTCACGCATAACATACATATAACCGATAACACTGAAATTGAACTGTAGTGTAGTGCAACTGTAGGGGGATCTCCCCACCACCAATGATCTCCCCACCACCAATGTGCAGCATCCACCCGGATGATGCGACAGCAGCCATAGTGCACCACACCACGGCGTATGTGACCGATAGCATTGATTTATGACCATTTATAAAAATTAATATGGAGGTACTGCCCAGGTAAGGTTTCTGCCCAACAGCGCCAATATATACTTGTATATATAACTTTCTATTGCAACTTTTATTTTGTTGACCTAGCTAACATTAGATAAAATAAAATATGTCGACCGCAAGCTAGCTAATAGTATTGGACATGTTTCTCTTTTGCACTAGTAATGGATTTCAAGGTCAAGGTAACCTTAGCCTAAACGTTCAAATTTTAGGCTATATCTAGATGTCTTTCACAAAATATCAAATATTTTCTGTGACAAAAAATGTATTAAATAAAACTTACATGCATGAAATATACAAAAGAAGCCATGTTGAATTGTGAAATGTTTGGCAGGTGAATAGTTTTCTGCAGTAAATATATTTATACTATTTATAAATATCAAAGGTTCCTATATGGGTCATTTTTGACCCATGTGTGTAAAATTGATGTAGAAATACAAAAACCGTGTTTGTTTATAAAGTAAGAAAGGAAAAATAAAAATAATGATTTGTGGAAATCAAAAACAAGATATTTAATGAATACCTGGATTAATAAATGATAAAATACATTTCTTTCAAATATTCAGCAAAGAAACATGATTACGGGTCTTTTTAGACCCATGTTGCGCATTAGAAGGGTAGTGAAACAAAAACCATTTTTATTCGAAAAGTAAGAAAGGAAAAATTTAAATAAGGATTTGTAATGATCTAAAACGAGTTATTTGAGGAATACCTGGAATACTGAATGATGAAATTAATTTCTTGCAAAGATATAGAAAATGAAAACTCAGTCGGGTCTATTTAGACCCATGTTGTGCATCAAAGGGTTAATTTAACGTGTTGCGTTCATATTCTGTGCTCATCTGCTTTTCTGTAGTATGCATTATTGTGTTAACTAAGTTTGATGATATCATTCATTTCTTTTAAATCAGTCTAATGCATTGCCATGTTAGCGTTTCAGAACATCCACGAGGAGGCGGGTTTCGTGACATCATCGCGTACAATAGAAGTCCTATTTCATTGGCTAGGCGCCAACCAATAAAACGGCTCCTTTGAACACCCCCGCTCCCGCCCCCCTCTCTCTCTCGCCACTCTCTCGTTACAAGTGCACAAATCAGTTTTGCACCTCATATATCGCGAAAAGAGTAGCAAAAGTCAAGGCGTGAAATTTGAACTTGCAGTGACAGATGTGAGAAGTTGCAAGTGCCAATTTGAGGTTGTACTGCGAATTTGAATGTTAGAAGAAGTGCAAATTTGTATTACAAGTTTGTGTCTGTCGTCGTATCTTTGAGAATGTCATTTTACACATTTGTGACTGCTTTTCTGCAGCTTCAAATTCAGAATACAGGTTTGTGACTATTGTCTGCGAGTGCAAATCTCAGCGTTCAAGTTCAGATTTTTATTTTACAGGTTTTCACATCGGAGCTGTGAGTGTAAATGTTCACATACAAGTACGAATATTTATTGTACAAGTTCTCAAATTCACATCTACGTGCTCTCGAGTTTAGCTACTGATTTACCTTCATAATGCATTGCAGTGCCTCCAGTTCGAAAAAAAAACATCTTTGAATGGAAGTCTATGGGAACACTCGGGGCGATTCTCAGCCAGAGTGAAATCGCCCAAAAAGAGGCGGTACTCCACAGAACGTGACATGACGCTGATTGGACTATAGTGACGGCTAGCGTAACTCTGTTGTTGAATGAGATTGTGAATGTGATTGAAAAAAATCACTTTCACACTTTGGTGGTGCGTCGTCCAATCGCCCTAATGAAGAAACCGCCCCTGCTTATTGATATATTATATATTTTAATATATAATATACATTTTTAAATATATTATATGTAATATATTTATAATAGAATCATATAATAAAATATCGAAAAATCTATAAAGTAATCTTATATTTATCCAATGACATTTTATTAAATTATAAGGTATAATAAGATTTATTATTTGAAACATTCACTGATTTTATAGCCAAACAAACGAATCGTCCAGCGCTCAATTGAACGGGCCGTAACTATCAGCTCTGCAGCGGATATTAATATCCAAACTATAGTAACAACACTATTTATTAGTACGGTAACAAGATCAGCACTTTGAAGGGATAGTTCATCCAAAAATGAAAATTATCCCATGATTTACTCACCCTCAAGCCATCCTAGGTGTATATTATAGCCAAACAGAATCAGAGTTATAATAAAAAATATCCTGGCCCTTCCCAGCTTTACAATGGGAATGAATATTAACTGAGATTTTCAATCCCAAAAAAGTTCATCCATCCATCATAAAAATAATTCATACGGCTGCAGGAGGTTAATAAAGGCCTTCTGAAGTGAAGCGATGCGTTTTTGTAAGAAAAATATCCATATTTATAACTTTATAAACTACTCAAGATGTGCCGTCTCCGAACCCATTTGTTAAAGACCCCCTGTAGTCAATAATTTTATCCCTTAAAATTCAACTTTGAGGGTGAGTAATTACTGACAGAATTTACATTTTTGGTTGAACTATCCCTTTAATCTATTATTTATTTTAATTTTAGGGTGAAATAAGAACCTGACATGATATTGAAAAAAGAACTGGTCGTATGTACCATAACATGCTACACATAATGCATGTTTTGATGCACAAATGCAGTTTTAGATAACATGTTTCATTATAAGACCTGTGATCTTGTGTTGTCACAGAGGTGTGTGGAACGCCAGGCTATCTGGCGCCAGAGATTATCGAGTGCTCTATGGATCCTCACCACCAAGGTTACGGGACCGCCGTTGATCTGTGAGTAGCGGACAGTCTCTTCACAGCATTTATATGAGAGCTTGGTCTATATAAGACAAACTCATGAAAACAATTTACATTCACCTTTTAAGGTGGTCTGAATCGAGAAAAATCACCGTTTTTTTTTGTTGTCTTTTCCAGCTGGAGCGCAGGGGTGATCATGTACACCCTTCTCGCAGGTTCCCCCCCGTTCTGGCACAGAAAGCAGATGCTAATGCTGCGTATGATCCTCGCAGGGAGATACCAGTTCACCTCTCCGGAGTGGGACGACCGATCAGACACTGTCAAAGACCTGGTGCGTCTGGCGCACACCTGGGAGTAATCAAATGAAGATCTACTAACCTGCACTCTGTGGTGTTCACTGGGTGTTTCAACTTTCAGATCTCCAGGCTGTTGGTGGTGAATCCCGAGACACGGTACACCGCCACGGATGCCTTAAACCACCCTTTCTTCCAGCAGTACGTGGTCGCAGAGGTGCGACATTTCAGCCCGTACAGGAAGTTCAAGGTGGGCTCTATAATTGAGAAAAATTAGTAGTTATTGAATTATTTAGCGTTTTTTCTTGCCTATTTGTAGGAAAACTATGGAGCGAATTATGTGCCATAATTAAACAAACAAATCCAGCGTTTTGCAAACAAACTCGATCTGCTTTCCAAAGGAAAACTCGACTCGCAAAAGAAAACCTCAAGATGTTTATAATAAATAAAGTAAGACAGAAACTTTTTCCTCAGCTGTAGGCAGAGGCAAGCGCGTTTCAAATCAGTGCTTCTCCCGGGAGACTCGCGCTAAATTAGTCTCGCGTAGCCAGACCTTCAGACTGACGGCTGAAGGTCTGGAATTCATAGCAGCTTTCTTTGGCCAAGGCCCGCCCATAAGGCCGTTTGACCGACATGTAAAACAACCAATTACAGTTCGTTTCGTTCAGCGTCACGTTTCGGTGCGTGGAAATGTCCCCACAACAACAGACCTGCGTGCAACAAGTCAGTCAGCATAGAAAATCAAAGAAAGAGAAGAAAACTTCAAGAGTCTTTCCCGTGAACCTTGCATACTTTTGAGAATTCTACGTTTAGCTGATCTTGATAAATGCTCATTGTCACTCATGTAAACACAACAGTTTTTCTTCCGCAATCACACGTCTGCGCTTTGTTTCCCGGCGGACCGAAAATAAACGCGACACTCTTTATAAAGTCAAAGACCCAGAACCAGATATGAAGAATGAAGACCCGGAGTCAGAATTATAAAAAATTAAAGAAAAGTTTTACTGAAGATAGTTTGCATTTTCATCAGCAGAAGTCAGCTTCAAGACTCACACAGGAGTTCGTAGGCCGCCTCGCTTACAGTTACAAAGATCACAGCAGTTATACCATTTCCAAGGTCTAAGCTACGTCTTTGCTTACAGGTTGAATGATTCTCATTGGCTAAGAAACATTAAGAGCCAAAACAATTTAACACATGTGAGGACTGAGGAGATAGGGGTGCCTATTGCCATTAGTAAAGATAGTTGTCGTCCACTCAATAGATTTAGGTCTGTGGTGGCCTCGCAGGTTAGAGAAGGGCGCCGGGTTGTCTGGTCCGAACGTCCAGAACCTACATAGAATGTCATACGCACACACACAAATAACAGACACTAGCAAATAACAGCTCCCATCAAGGCTGATGAGAGTCTGAGCTCCTTATTATCAGTTAAGTATACCAAAACATAATGCTAAAACATTCACTCGTTTGGGAGAAAAACAGATAACTGGCATTTACTCCCAAGGAAGGAAATATACTGGAAAGAATACATTTTAATACAACAATTAAAGTTCTGGTTACTTCCATCACATGCATTTAAGAAAATATAATTTCACAAGCACAAAGAATATAAAAATGAGTATGTGATAATGAATATATTTGATTATTGATTTTTATAAAGGAAGTATATAAGCATTCAAAAGGATTTATGATTATAGATGTATTTGAAGAGGAAAGGGATTTTGACCAACCCTTCACCCCACATAGTATATTTTAAAAGCAATCATCTGTGAATAAAACAGGCTTTATGATGCCACCTACTATTTATTATAGAGGATTGTAATAGACGAGAAGCCCGTTCCAGGGACGGAAAGTCTTGGCCAATCACATGCTCAGGAAAAACGGGTTGCGCATATTGAACTGCAAATTGGACAAAAATGATCAAATGAGCGAGTACATCATGAATCCATTTTCCACACCGTGTTTCTGTCTTATCCTGAGTCACTGTGGCTCACCTATAATAAGTGTTTATATTGGGACTATTTCAGACTGGTTGGGGTCGTACAGCTGCGGAGTAGCCCAGCGCCTGCGGGACATAGACATAAACAGAGAGACGCAATTCCGGCTACAATGCTCTTCCGCAAGACGCACGCAGTTCTGCTTATTAACCGCTAGAAAGTGCAGGACTGCAGCTTTAAAAATGAAAATCCTGTCATTTACTCATCCTCAAGTTCTTTCAAACCTCTGAGTTTCTTTCTTCTGCTGAACACAATAAAATATATTTTGAAGAACGTCGGTAACCAGACAGTGGATGGACCCCATTGACTTCCATAGTAGGAAAAAAAATACGATGGAAGTCAATGGGGTCCATCCACTGTCTGGTTACCGACGTTCTTCAAAATATCTTCTTTTGTGTTCAGCAGATGAAAGAAACTCATCCCGGTTTGAAACAACATTTTAAACTGAATATAATCTGTGTTTGCACTGTTTCACCACTGAACCAGAGAACCATTGTGCGTGTCTAAGCAACACGCTGTGGTGTTTCGTTAATGAATGAATCTGCGTTTCTTGAACAGATCGGTTGAGGGAATAATTCAATGACCCATTGATAAAGACAGGTTGCTCTTGGAATCGCATAATCTCTCAAAATAAGTCTTTACTTTGCGAGCGCTAAAAAGTATGTGCTATATAATATGAACGTGTGTAATATGAATGCAAACCAGACCTACTACATCCGCCACGTTGTTATTATCATGTAATCTACCAGCGCATTATCTCGACGGAAGTAAGAGGTCATCCAGGTACTTTTTGCCTACTCTTTATGAGCTCTGTGAATCCGGACATACTACTCTTGTCACACACTGTTTATTGCCTACTATAATAGGAAAGTGTGCAATTTGAGATGTAGTCATAGTCACTTGAACAACATTGTTGAATGAATGATTCAATGACTCCCTAATGGTGGTTTTAGTTTTTAAAAGTAGACTATAATTTCACTTCCCCTCATCATTTCATGTTTCTATATTCATAATTGTACATTTAAAACATAAATCTCATAACATTACTTGTGCATTTGTCTGTATAAAAACATGCCACTTTCAGTGCCTCCTCTGCATTGCAAAGATTTTGATACTGATTTCATTTGATTGGTTACAGCCATCTTAATATTCTAATTGAATTGATTGATTCAATGTAATGTAACAATATGGTGTGTACAGAAAACCTTTACCTCTTAAAAAGGCAAACAATGCCCATGGAAAACCCATGTAGGTTCATTTCAATCAGTTGTGTTTTTCAGGTAATCTGCATGACAGTTCTGGCAACGATGCGCATTTACTGCAATTATCGACGTGCCAAGCCAGTTACCAAAGAAGTGATCAAGAGTGACCCCTATGCAGTAAAACCCATCCGCAAGCTCATCGATGCCTGTGCGTTCAAGATTTATGGACACTGGGTGAAGAAGGGCCAGACACAGAACAGAGCTGCCCTGTTTGAGAATACTCCCAAAGCTATCTTGCTTTCTCTAGCAGCCGAAACAGATGATTCAGCTCTCAGAATGATGTAAAATATGTAAGCGCTCTGCAGGAAAATATGTTCAAGAAATGTGTATGACATCAGTACCTCACACTGCATGACATTGTGAGATGTTTCAATATTTCGTTCATTTTGCCTTGAAGAGTTGCATTATCGGCCTGCAGCATTTACATGTTGTTATTGAAAGCCTTAGTGAAGCTGAAGTATTTATGTGCGTTCAACCTGGATAGCTAAAGTTCTCATGCTTATTCAGGTCATGTTTATTTATTCTGTATGATAAATTATTTGAAATATTAAAACGAACGAAATATTTGAAACTAAATGTGGATACAAACTCATTTTATGGCGTTGTATTTAATGTGGAGAGAGAAGAGGTGCTACAGTACATCCAGATCTTTCAAATACCTTTGAACTACTGGACCCTAATGGTGTCAAAAAGCCTGTTTCTCCATTGACGGACATTCAAATATTAAATAGGCTATGAAATATTAAATGAATAAAATAAATAATAGATATATAATTTTTGCCCTAAAAAGAAGAAGATATTTTAAAATAATGTTGTTGGTAACCAGAGAGTTGACAGCACTTTTTCCTACTATGGAAGTCAATGGGGTCCATCAACTGTTTGAGTACCAACATTCTTCAAAATATCTTCTTTTGTGTTCAACAGACGAAAAAAACTCATACAAGTTTGAAACAACTTGAGGGTGAGTAAATTGTGACAAAATTTTCATTTTCGGGTGAACTATCCCTTTAACTTATGAATATTAATTAGGTTTCTTAACGCTCTGATGACGCTCTAGAGAGAAAACGTGGAACGTCACCACGTCAAACTTAATATTCATTAGATACGCGTTTCCACGTGTTTGGTTTTGTCCTACTATCTCTTCTAGTTTTAAACTTCCGCCGTTCCATGTGTTTATTTTCGTTTACTGGGCTATAACAATGGCTACTAAACGTCAAAATGGGGATCCTCCTGAGTCCGTTACAACACCAAAGAAACCCAAAACACAGGAAAGCGAGTTTAACGGCGCTGTCTTTAAATCCATGCTGAAGGATTCCTCTAAAGCGATAAAGGGTGAGTGTTTCTCCATCAGCTTACACATGAAAAATCAAAAACTCCATTCGTGTACATTGTTGATCAATAATGTTCTCTAAACGGTACATATCACGTTACAGTGTTCATCTCCCAAGACTTTTATTTTGTTTTCATATTTACATTTACATTTACATTTAGTCATTTAGCAGACGCTTTTATCCAAAGCGACTTACAATTGAGGACTAAACCAAGCGAGTCATCGTGAAGAGGCAAAAACAACGCAAGAAGTGTTCAAAATACAAAGTTCAGGCATTGCTCGGAGTAGCATAAGCCAGGCAAGCGAGGATTTAAAGGAAAGGTTTTTTATTTTTTTTTTATTTTTTTATGTTAAGTGCTCCCGGAAGAGATGAGTTTTCAGTTGCCTTTTGAATGTTGTCAGGGATTCTGCATTCCGGATGACGGTGGGGAGATCATTCCACCAGCATGGAACTGTGAATGAGAATGTCCTGGAGAGTGATTTTGTGCCCCGCTGTGATGGTACCACGAGCCGTCGCTCATTGACCGATCGTAGGCTTCTGGTAGGGATGTACACTTGTAGTAGTGAGTGGAAGTAGGAGGGGGCTGAACCTGTGGTCAATCTGTAAGCAAGCGTCAAAGCCTTGAACTTGATGCGAGCAGAGAGTGGTAGCCAGTGCAGAGAGATGAACAGAGGAGTGACGTGGGCCCTTTTGGGCTCGTTCGAGACGAGCAGCAGCATTCTGGATCATTTGTAGAGGTTTAGTTGCACATGATGGAAGTCCAGCCAGAAGAGCATTGCAGTAATCAAGCCTAGAAATGACCAGGGCCTGGACGAGAAGTTGTGTTGCATGCTCAGTTAGGAAAGGTCTGATCTTCCTGATGTTGTGCATAGCAAACCTGCATGATTGAGTTGTCTTTGTAATGTGGTCAGTGAAGGTCAGCTGATCATCAAAGATTACTCCAAGATTTCTGACCGACCTTGATGGGGTGATTGAGGATGAATCTAGCTGGATAGTGAGGTCGTGCTGTAGAGACGGATTGGCAGGGAGGACGAGAAGCTCAGTCTTTGCCAGGTTGAGCTGCAGGTGATGTTCCTTCATCCACGCCGAGATGTCCGCCAGACAGCTTGAGATCCGTACAGCTACTGTGGGATCATCTGGTTGAAATGAGAGGTAGAGTTGGGTGTCATCAGCATAGCAATGGTAAGAGAAACCATGTGCCTGTATGATGGGTCCCAGTGATGTGGTGTAGATGGAGAAGAGGAGCGGTCCAAGAACTGAACCCTGGGGAACCCCTGTGGTCAGCTGATGTGCTTTGGATACCTCACCTCTCCATGCGACCTTGAAGGACCTACCTGTGAGATAGGACTCAAACCAGTTGAGGGAGGTTCCAGTGATGCCCAGTGATGAGAGGGCGGACAAGAGGATCTGATGATTCACTGTGTCGAAAGCAGCAGACAGGTCCAGTAGAATGAGAACTGATGATTTGGAAGCAGCTTTTGCGATCCGCAGGGCTTCCGTGACTGACAGCAATGCAGTCTCAGTTGAATGTCCTTTCTTGAAGCCAGATTGGTTGACATCCAGCTGGTTGTTCAGAGACAGGAAAGATGATACTTGGTTAAAAGCAACCCGTTCAAGTGTTTTCGCAATGAATGGTAGGAGAGAGACAGGTCTGTAGTTCTCTAGAAGTGATGTGTTTAATGTTGTTTTTTTAAGCAGAGGAGTTACCCGAGCCTGCTTAAATGCTGTAGGGAAAATGCCAGTGTGGAGGGATGAGTTGATGATGTGTGTGAGAGCTGGAAGAAGTGTGGGAGAGATGGCTTGTAGAAGGTGTGAGGGTATGGGGTCTAGAGGGCAGGTGGTAGGATGACTGGAGAGGAGAAGATTAGATACTTCTTCCTCGGTTAGTGGAGTGAAGGAGGAGAGAAGGTTGTTGGCTGTGGGAGAGGTTAGTTTGGGTTCCTGTGTGTGTGAAGCTGAGAACTGACTGCTGATAGTTGTAGTTTTGTTAGTGAAGAAGTTAGCAAAATCATCAGCAGTTAGCGAGGAGGTGGGTGGTGGTGGAGGTGGGCAGAGGAGAGAGTTGAATGTCTTGAACAGTGAACGTGTGTTAGTGGCGCTGTTGATCTTGTCGTGGAAATATGAAGATTTTGCGGTGTGAACATCAACAGAGAAGGCAGAGAGCAGAGATTGATACCTACTGAGGTCAGATGTGTCTTTTGATTTGCGCCATTTCCTCTCCGCTGCCCTGAGCTTGGTCCGGTGTTCACGAAGAACCTCAGATAACCAGGGGTTAGAGGGAGTAGTGCGCGCTGGCCTGGAGGAGAGAGGGCAGATGTTGTCTAGAGAGGAGGTTAGGATGGAGCATAAAGTATCCGTTGCAGTATTCACATCCAGAGATGAAAAATGTGAGGGTGAGGGAAGAGAAGATGACACAGCAGAGGAAAGATGGGACGGAGAAAGTGAGCGCAGGTTTCGTCTGAAAGTAAATGGTGGGGAGGTTGGTGGAGCATGGGTAGTGAGTTGTAGATTGAAAGTAATGAGGAAATGATCTGAAACTTGGAGAGGTTTCACCAAAATGTTATCTGTGATACAGTTGCGTGTGTAAACCAGGTCCAGTTGGTTGCCTGACTTGTGAGTGCCGGTGGTGATGAGGCGTTTGAGATCAAAAGAGGCTAGGAGAGAGATGAAGTCTGTTGCATACGGTTTCGCTAGGTGGATGTTGAAATCGCCAAAGACTACAAGTGGGATGCCATCCTCAGGGAAAGAGGACAGCAACACATCCAGCTCCTCTACAAAGCTTCCCAGTTGACCTGGGGGGCGATAAATAACTACAATATGGATCTTCACGGGAGTTGTAAGTGTAATAGCATGATATTCAAATGAGTTGTTATTGCATAGAGAAGAGAGAGTTGAAAATTTCCAAGTGTTAGAAATGAGAAGACCAGTGCCCCCACCTCTCCCCGATTGCCGAGGGGTGTGAGAGAAAGAGAAGTTGTTAGAGAGAGCAGCAGGGGTTGCTGAGTCTTCTGGGCGGATCCAGGTCTCAGTCAAGCCCAAGATATTAAGAGTAGAATGAGATGCAAAGGCTGGAATGAAGTCAGCTTTATTGACTGCTGATTGACAATTCCATAGACCCATAGAAAGAGTGAGAGGTGAGTGTGAGGATGAGAGAATAGGGCGCAGATTAGCAGTATTGCGCTGCCTACAATATTTGGTTGTGCATGCATAGAACTGGTAGTAACTAATTGAAGTTAAAAATGCAGAATAAT
Organism: Tiaroga cobitis; assembly: GCA_030578255.1. NCBI lineage: Eukaryota > Metazoa > Chordata > Actinopteri > Cypriniformes > Leuciscidae > Tiaroga > Tiaroga cobitis. The sequence goes on from CM060605.1 coordinate 39,453,055, forward strand.
ACGAAATTATTACTTAACAATGTATTAATTAGATATCCATTTATTAATACAAGTATTGCATTCATTGAAACTGCTAAATCAAGCAACAGTTTGTAAATTAATGTGTACTCTTGATTATTTTCTATAGTTTTGCAATATAAGTATAAATGCCCTGTATACCCTTGTGTGTGTGTGTGTGTACATAGGTAGATAAGATTAGATGTACATAATGTTCATCAATGTCTATATAGACTAGATTATTTGTATGACAGTGTCTTAGAAAAGAAATGTTACCATGGCATATTAACATTCTGTAATACATGTAGGTTTGGACACCTTCATAAAAATGGCGAAGAAACTCCCCAGCGCAGAACTCTATGATGTGGTCGAGGGATACATCAAAATCTCAGTTGAATGTTCAGAGATTTTCGGATTACTGGAGGAAGAAAATAATTCAGAGTCGGAAGTAAGTCATGCATTAGAATTTTGATTTGTTTATCTATTTACTTGCTTATTATTAGTAGAGACTGTTAGGGTTAGTAGAATAAGTTGACATGTAGTCGGGAAGTTATAGTCAGTAGAGTGTCTGTCGGAGGAGCATCACAATAAAGAGTTAGCCGATATTAAGCAGAGAGTTTACGACATGTAGTTACTTAAAGTCAGTAGAATGTCCAAAGTGGACCATCGAAATAACGTGTTACCATTATTAATTTAACTTAACCAGGTTATTGGCAGATTTATATCTGTGTTCATATTGTAACAGTGAATAATGCCTTTTTAATTGATAGTATATGAAACAATGTGCAATAAGAAATATTTGGAACAAAGTATGCAACACTGTGTGGTCACAATGACCTTACTATTTTGAGCATAATTCAGTAGGTGGCATAATCTCAGAAATAAACATAGACTTTTTATTTAATTTTGTAAAAGTGTCTTCGTCTCAAAGGAAATGGAAGGTCAAGTCACATTGTATTGTTGGATAAAGTAATAAAATGTTATACACATTTTGGCATTTATAGTAGTTAATCTCGGTATCATATGGAGTATTAGCAGACTATGCACACTATTCATGCTGCAGACTGTGGCTGACTTCCCCTATGAATTTATGCAGATTTATGAAAGCTTGTTTCCATCACGGAAGTAAAAAAATAAAAAAGTGCGACTTTTTACCTCAAAATTCTGACCCCCAAACCCCGCCCCCCTTCAAATTTGCAAGTTTACTTCTGAAAATTCAGAGAGAAAAAAAGTCAGAATCGCGAGTTATAAAAGTAAGGAAATGTGAGAAATATAGTCAGACTTAAAGTTTTGAGATAAAGTCACAATTACCTTTTTTAATTGCAAACTCGCAATTGCGAGAAAAAAGTCACAATTGAAATTAGATAATTGCAATTTATCTGCATTTTTTTTATTTCGGTTCATATCTCACAATTGTAACTTTTTTTCTCGCAATTCTGAGTTTATATTTTACAACTTCGAGGGAAAAAAAAAGGCAGAATTGTGAGTTGATATCTCGGAACTTTTTTCTCTCTGGAATTCAAGATATAAACTAAAAAAAGTCCGATTTGTGTGATAAAAAGCTCCAATTGGCTTTTTCAAGCTTAGACCAGCCAACATTAGTTCTTCTCGCTCCACGACGAGTGCCGTTTGGCATTGATGAATTGCATGTAATGTGTTTTGCAGCTGACGCTGATATTCCAGAGTCTGGAGATGATTCTGCTGCGGACGGCCAGTGATCTGTCTCAGCTGAGCATGGTGGGCTCCAACATCGTCAGGAAGACTGTCTCCACTCACATCAAACTCCTACTCTCCTCTCTACATTCTGACAATCACAGGTGTTTCACACGCAAATCCTAGTGTGTGTGATATATGCTTGTCTAACTTTTTCATTATTACAAATGAACGATGCCTTTTTTCATGATCATCTTTGTAGGACATTATCTTTATTGGTTTTCGGGTACTGATATGCAGTGCATGTTATAATGAACCACTTTTTGAACCACATTTTTTGCAAATGCACTCAACGTTGTTTGCGTACCCGTTTTCTTTTTGGACAGGTTTGTCCGTCAGTGTCTGTGTTTGCTGTCCGCTCTGGTGTCTCAGGGTGCGGAGGCGGCGAGGGAGATCTTCGGCCTAATGCAGTTCAGCAAAGGTCTCACTAACCTCGCTCAGAGAAGAGACAAAACGGTAAGTGCTTCACAAACTACAAACTTTACATTTTCATTCATTCGCTTGTATCTAAAGTGTCTTACAAATGAAGTTTCTGGACCAAAATAAGACCCTCTTTACCTGATACTCACACTTAAGTAAATGAATTAACCTTTATATAACCAGGCAAGTCACTTTAGAAGTCTGGTGAAACACATAAACATACATTACAATACATATACATATGCATTAGGGGTGGAACGGTACACAGAAATCACGGTTCGGTACCATTTCGGTACAATGGAGGGAAAATAAAAAGACAAAAATACCTTTTTGTTTGGTAATTGTATCTGAATGAATTTAAAATTAATTTGCTATATTTCAGATCAATATTTTTGTTTTCATTCATTTTAATTAACATTATTCTTTTCTATCATTCTTTTTTAATCAATGTAGAATGTGTAACTTAAAAATAAACAGATTAATGCTCCGAGGACAAGAAATGAAAACCAATGCAATGTGATGAATGTCCAAAAGATGGCACACAGACTGTTTTGAAATGGGGTTGGATACATTTTTTTTGCTTTTAAAACAGTGTGTGTGTGTGTGTGTGTGTGTGATATTTTGGTTGGGTGACAGTTGTAGGTTACAGTTGTAGGTTACAGTGTGACAAAAGCACAATGTTGTGTTTTATTGCGAGTGTACACAAATATAAGTAAACACTTTGCAGGTTTAATGATCTGTATGAACAAAATGACGGAGTATGTTTTTTTATGTTTCCACTATGGTTCGATCACGCCCGCGCCCCTCTCCCCCTCTCTCTCTCTCTCAGTTCGATCGCGCTCGCGCCTCTCTCTCTCTCTCTCTCTCTCTCTCTCTCTCTCTCTCTCTCTCTCTCTCTCTCTCTCTCTCTCTCTCTCTCTCTCGCACACACACACACACACACACACACTCCAGCATTGCAATCTTGACATCGCAGGCTGTTCAATATGCGGTCACACCAAACGCGGATAGAGCGTCAAATTCACGTCTAGTTCGATGCTAGTCCAAAGCGAATAGGACGCACATATAAAACATAGGTAAAAAAGCCAACGTTTGAAGTGAACGCACGTCCAGAGCATAGACAAGCCGCGGGTACAGATTGTGTGTCCCTAAAGAAACCGCGTCTCTAACAGTAGTTCCGCATTACATTAATTAATTTGCACGCGAGTTTTATTTATTTTTATACCGTGTATTCTCCGTGTAAATTCGTAAAATTCGTATGTAAATCATATTATCATGACTTTCATGATCATATAATCATATTTAGCAGATTAGGGGTGGGTTTACATATATTTTACATTTTCCAGTGATACAAGCAATCAAGCTGTTGAGTTTTGCTATATATTATATATTGCTTTACGTAAAAGTGCTGTATGTATGTGGATAAAGTTGGACATATTTATATATTATAATTATATAAAGAGCTGGGCAATAATATAGTTGCATTTGGCTACAAAATACAAAATCAGGCAGTTGAGATTTGCAATATATTTCACTCTACATATAGTATACTGTATTTATGTGAATAAAGCTTTATATAGAGAGCTTTGCGGTAATACAGTTTCATTTTTGTGATAACATGAACAGTCATACAGATGAGATTTGCTATAATATATGACTATATTATGGTATATATTGCTGTGCATGAGTATGCTGTATGCATGCAAGTAAATATAATGTACAAGCAATCCAACTTTAATATCTCTCGCCGGTTGTTTTAATTTTTTGACGATATTGCAATCAAGCAGTTGAGATTTGCTGTATAGTACAGTACACACCACTTAACACGGTTGGTTGGATATACTTATAGTAGTTGTGTATAGGGGTGCTCCGATCAGGATTTTTGGGGCCGATCACCGATTACTGGAAGCTGTATCACCCGATACCGATCACCGATTACAGGGTCTATTTGAAGCCTTCTATTTATCATGTAGCATTATTATTAAACTATATTTAACAACAATGTACATTAAGTATTACATTTAAGAGAAGACAATGTATCATGAATTTACACCTGTGTATTTATCAGACATGAAAACGGGTCAGGGGTGAAAAAGGTGAGAAGGATATTACCCCTCTAGGGGGGTCCGGGGGCATGGTCCCCCCGGGGCCCAATTATTTTATAGTCTACTATAAAATTAAGAAAATAAATATAGCACAAATGTATAGCACAGCTGTTTAATGAGGCAGCAACATATGATAGATAGGACAGAACAGAACAAAAAATGCTATTAATAATCTTTCATTGCGCAAAAGTATTATGATATGATTATGAAAGACTCCAATAGAGTGCTGCACAGCGCTTATGCGCATCCCGAGCGCTGAATGATGCGCTTGAGGCAACATGAGTCACAGCACGCTGCTCTTCGAGTCCGCATTGAAAAGTTCTAACGTTAAGCACAAAGGAAATACATATCGATGCATAGTGTATTATACAGTATCTATCTATGCAATAGTTTATTCAGCCTTTTCTTTTAACAGTTTTAAATTTCAGTTACTGTGACAATGACAGTGCTCTCCAGTGTTGTGATCTAGACACGGTAGAAAGGAACATGAATCATGATTAAGGTACTACAGCAAGATAGTCAATTTATGCGAAACTATAGAGCTTTATCTACAGATCAAGTATAATAATATTAACATTTAATCATCTTGGAAGAGAGTTGCATCGTTGCCGAACGCGACGCGCTATGCTGTTTGAATGCTGAATGGAGAACGACGCGCTGTTTGAACGCTGAATGGAGAATGACTGACAGCGGAGGGAAATGTTTACGTGAACTTGAATTTAATGACTTAAATATTAATATCTATCTTACATTATACTATAGTATGGCTTCATATATATTATGAGTTTTTGAACTCAACCTGAGCGCTCGTTGCCGCGGCGATCAGTGGATACAGTGTTCTCTGTAGCTCGCGCAGTCTTTACTCGGACGCGCGCTTCAATCTATCGCCGTTGCGGACGGACTCTATTCTTTCCGGTAATTTGACGGATTGATCAGAGAGGCTGCACTGTTTGACAAGCAGACAGCGGTGTGGTACACACATTGCAGATGGATTGCTAGTGAATTGCTTTTTCACACACCTTGTAGAATTGCCAGACTGCTGAAGCCATTTTTACCGATTTTTACCAGGGCATAAAAAATTGTCTCGCGAGTTTTGAGTCATCTGATCGGCTTTTCTGGATCGGCCTTTATAGAGACCGCCGATCACACATCCCAAAGCAATTATCGGCCGATTGTGATCGGCGACCGATCAATCGGAGCACCCTTAGTTGTGTAGTTTGCTTTTTCATGCAGTTGTAATACTTGTGTTATTTTTCCAGGGCAAACCAGATGTTAGAATGGCTTACATTCAGTTTGTCCTTTCATTCCTGATGTCTGGAGACAATACAACTATTGGCCAGATACTGGACACCAAAGGTATCAGTGACTGAATCCGTGTGCGTTATGAATTTTGCTTTTGAGTTGTCTTAAAATAAAAAATTGTCTACTGCTCTTTAGATTTCTTGTCTGAAATCTTGACCAATGGACTTACAGATGATAGAATATCCATTGTAAACCTGATTCTATCCACCCTGCAAACCAGAGTAAGACGCTCCCGCACGAATGCCATTTTCCACTGTGAGATGCTGTGTGTATAACTGTGTACTATATGTGTCCATAGGTTGTGCAGAATAAGACCATCACGAAAACTCAGAAAGTGCGTTTTTTCAGTGCTTCTGTACTGAGACAGATAGCCTCCCTCTATAAGTGGAACGGGATTGTGGATGTCAGCATGGATGAGAAAGAGGTACAGTGGAGATTTGGACACACTTGCACCCAATGACACAATATCTGACATTTTAGTCAATATTTATTTTTATTTATACAGTTTCGAGTTACTGGGACAGTGCACATTAATAAACATTTATGTCAATGTGCCAGTTTAGCCAACTTGGCTCATTTTCAACTGTAGTCCTCGGGCAGGTGTAATGTCAGATAAAATACATTAAAACAAATCAACAATACTTATACATACAGTAGGCCACATTTCAAAAGAATACATAAAGTACATTAAAACAAGGACAGCAAAACATGTTTATGTCTCTATAGATACAGTCTGCAACACGTCATATACTTGAGGCGTGAAATCTAATCCTGCTTAAAATACCAATCCATTAATTTCTAGATTTACAATTATCCAATAGAATTGACTGTATTAGAAAGTTAAATATGACTTATTTAAATGACTATATAATATTTTATAGGGATGCAAGGATACCATTTTTTCAGGACCGATCCGATACCAAAAAATTCTGAGTATCGACCGATACCGAACCGATACCAGCACAGTTTTTTTAAAATCAAGTATAATTTCTATAACTCTGTGTGTTGAACTGATAATCACTCTTTTGTGTGTTAAACACAATCTACTCCATACAGACAACTTCATTATAAAGAAAAACAACAAATCAAAAAAAAATATAATGATCATAATCTATGACAAAGATGCTATTATAAACTAGATTAGTGGATCAAATTTAGTCTAGAAAATTCACGAGAGCACAATAATTGTATAAAATCTGAACATTTTAGTGAAAAAAAACATTTAGTGGTGTTGTGAACTTTTTTCTTCTAAAGTGCTTGAAAACTCAGAAGCGAAGACCAGGAGACTTGGTTGTATCTTTTTAAGCAGGGTTCTTTATTGCTGTTGCATCGCTGTTGTATTTCCAAGTCTGCTTCGTCCAAAAATCTTAGCCAAGTCTCACTAAACTAAAATACAGTCTGTTAAGATACCTTACAAGGGGGAGGGGTTACATAGAGGTGGAGACACTCTGAAACAAAGCATGTAAATGAAGTAGACAGGTTTAGAAACCTGCCCTAGACTGAGAGTGATACCAATCCTATTCCAATCAGCATAACTATTCAAACTGAGCCTGGGGCTCCCAGAGCCATTTAAAACAAAAGGTGATTCGGGTGCATCTGCACCAGCCATTTCAAACCCAGCCTCCAGTATTTGGGCCACGCCTCCTTATTTGCATACACTCCTCAATCCTCAGTCCTCAAATGCCCAATCCTAAACGGTTAAATGATTAAATGCCCAATCCTAAATCCTAAATGGCTAAATGACCAAATGCCCAATCCTAAATACCAAATTCATTTTCGACTTAGACTTTTAGTTTCAAACTAGACTTTTGGTTTTCGTTTTAAACTTTTAGTTTTCAATCTGCCCCAATAATCCCTCCATGTCATTCATCACGTGACAAAAGAACGAAAGACTCCGAAGAATCAGACCCAAAGACTCGAGAGGTGAACTAATCATTTCTCTTTCTGGTACCGACAGCATAGCCTCTATGGGACTGACAGAAAGAACGAAAAACTCGGACCCGAACCCCAAGACTCGAGAGATGAACTAATCATTTTGGTTTCCAGTACAGAACCCATAGGATGTTGCGCATGCGCGGTCAACACAAAATGAACGAATCACTCTTGAATCTTGATCCTGAATTTAACGACTAAAATATTAATTTCTATCTCACATTATACTATAGAAAGGCTTCAGAACACTTATAATATAGTACACAAAAACTTGATGGTGCTTTATAATGTTTTTGTGCCTTTTGTGGGGCTTAACAGTAACACAGAATAGTATAATATTAAAATGCACATACACGCACCGTTATGAATGCCCATGCGGCCGCTTCGAATTAGTGCCAATTCGGGGCTTAAATTGCTTAAATCGTGGCTTCATCATTATTCTTAATGAAAAACACAACAACTAGAAAAACACATCTAATCCTTTGCAGGTTCCTTATTAGCATTGGGTTTAAATTCAAAATTTTGCCAAATAATTTGGCGCTTTCACATTGCGCTTTGAAAGCAAATCTTCCGCCATCGTCTTTGTCTGTCAGCTCGCCTCACTCTCGAGGTAAATGAAATCTGACTCCTGCTGTTGATCTGTGCTGCGACTTTCGTTCGGCTCACGCCGAGTTGAGCAGACTCCATTTTCTGTTGTAACCACGGTTGTAGATGGGAGAAAATATGAACTAATAATCCCATAACATCCATTTCACTCCTTATTATCCAATCAAACTCTGATGTCAAACAAGTCTCGTCCTACATTTCCCACTGAATGCTCTGTTTTGCTCAGAAAAGCATTACATTACAAATGTTGAATACATTGCCAATGGCTTTTCATATTGTCTAAGTTTTTGTATCCATAATTAACATCTTTTGTAAACAGAAGGATGAAGAGGCGGGGAAGCGTATAGTGAGGGAGCTGGTGCATAACTTCCTGCTGGACATATGCTGCTCTCGCAAACATGGGATCAGCTTTCATGACCCGAGCCTGGGCACCGCTGGAAGGTGAGTTCTTGAGATGCTCATGTTGGCATTCTTGCAGCTGCAATGTATTTCTTAGTTGATTTAACAGGTTCAATGGGTAGTCCACGACTGGCCCAGAATTAGGATAGGAAACTTTTGGATCATTGCAGAGAATAAGCTCTGTAACTAACAGAAGTTTATGAATCGTACACGTTTTGTTCATGATAATCTTCACTAATATACACAACTTTCGAAGCCCAAATACAATTGGCAGAAGGAACAAGTAAAAAAGTAAATCTACATCACATGACTTCACCATCACTAAGCTTCTGACAAGTCTTTCAGTATTTATTTAAGAACAATTTCCCTAAAAATTCAAGTTATAATAATTTGCAACAGTGTGATTCTAAACACAATGAGGTTGTAAAAAGACTAGTGAGTAGATGAGATTATCTGATTGGCGTGAAGACGTTTAATGTCCTCTATAACCTCTGTAGCCCCGTTTAGCCACTTGTTAAGAAGTAAAAAGCTTTACAGAAATCACAAGGATGTATTTCTGATGTATTTTATGTCATAGAATAACATGCAAAAAGGTCTTGAGCTTGTGTTAACCTCAGACCTTATGTCAGGCATTTATCCAAAAACCCAATAAAAAACAGGACGATGAAACCAGAAATGCGTTCCTGTGTTTTGTCCTACAAAAATACATTATCCCTGCAGCACTCTATCACCTAAATACAAAATTCGAAATGATCCATATATCCTTAAAACACTGTTTTATCAACTTGTCCCAGTAAAATATGACAATACCAGCACAAACGCTTCAAAAAAAATCTCTCAAATGAAAAAAAAAGATAGACTGTGCCCAAAACACTCATACACTGTATCCCCAGAGCCGGAAACATCGTTCTCCTGCAGTTCCTGGTGGGGCTGAAGCAGGCGACGGAGGACGAGATGGTGGCGGAGCTGGTTGTTAGTGTTCTGAAGTGCAGTCCTGATATACTGACCAGATACTTCAAAGAAACCCAGTTCTCGTTCTCTCCACGAATCGCCAAAGCCTGGCAGGACAACATCACTCTGCTCAAGAAAGTGAGTCTGATTCCTTTCTATGTCTTTTGGTTGCTTTATGTGATTTATGTCATGTGGTGGATTGCTTTCGTTTCATGTGATAACGGGGAAAATGTACCTCTTAATTATGTTGTGCATTCTTTTGCATTAGCGGATCTTACAGATGCTACTTGCTCAAGGTTTGATGTTGTTACAGATCTATGAGGCTCAGCCGGAGGTGTCCAAGGCTTTCGAGACCAGTGAAACGATTCCTTTACCTCGACTGCTGGCAATGGTGTTGGTCACGTCTTTCCCTTCAGTGTGCAATAAAGTCTTCTTCACTCAGGGTCTCAATGTAAGTGGTAGATTTAACCAATCACATCATCAGAAGTTTTTGGCTATACCGTTATTGGGCATTATTAAAGGGATAGTTCACCCAAAAATGAAGATTTCTGCCATTAATTACTCACCCTCATGTCGTTACAAACCCGTAAGACTTTCGTTCATCTTCGGAACACAAATGAAGATCTTTTTAGTGAAATCTGAGAGCTTTCTGTCCATCCAAAATGACATATTTAAAAGTTTTTTCCTTGAAAAAACATTTGTCACGCCTTAAAATATATCTTGAATGTAACTCGACACCCTTGCCTCATTTAGTATAGACCAACGCTACTTTTGCGTCATCGAAGGGTAACGCCCCTTTTTGGGGGAACTCGCTCTAGATCTGCTAACTAAGTTTCTTGATAGCAAAAATGGCACAAACATACACACTCTCTTTGCCGGCCGAGGACCGTGAGCGGTATTTAAAGAAGAGCTGGATACGGGGTTACAGAGGTGTCCCTTTGAAATGGTCGAAAAACTGGATTAATGACCCCACGCAGTGGCCAAATATAGACTATTCAGACATCTAACGTTACCAATATCTCGTGGAATCACCAAGTAAGTAGCCTATTTTTTTTGTTGTTGTCATTAACACTCACAGTATGACAAACTAGACGATGAGGCCATGTCACTTGGATCATATTTAACTTGATTTAAGCTATTGACATAGTTTTGTTGTCGACTAGCTATAGGCCCTACTATACTGTTGAAATAGTGGCAGACTAGGACTAAAGTGGACTTGGCTGGTTTCCGCTTGTGTCTAGAAAGTGCTAGTACTTTGAAAGTTGTAAAAAGGTTTACAGTGTACGGCAAAATATGTATAGGACCTATGTATGTATGGGGCTATCAAATTGGATGTTGTGACATTACGCTATCCTATCTAGCCTAGAAGGCTTGATCTACTGCCGTTCGTGTTGTTACATGTAGCCCAGAGCAGTGGTCATCGAAAAGTCACATAGGCCTAAAGCACTTTCTAGACACAAGCAGAAACCAGCCAAGTCCACTTTAGTCCTAGCCTGCCACTATTTCAACAGTAAAATCAGTTAACAGCCAAAGTAGCGTGCCTAGTGATAGCTAATCACGTAACGTTAGCTGCCAGCAGCTTCGTCTTTCTAACTAGTATAGCTAGTCGACAACAAAACTATGTCAATAGCTTAAATCAAGTTAAATATGATCCAAGTGACATGGCCTCATCGTCTAGTTTGTCATCCTGTGAGTGTGTTAATGACAAAAAAAATAGGCTAACGTTACTTACTTGGTGATTCCACGAGATAGTGGAAGATGTCTGAATAGTCTATATTTGGCCACTGCGTGGGGTCATTAATCCAGTTTTTGACCATTTCAAAGGGACACCTCTGTAACCCCGTATCCAGTAGCTTCTTTAAGTTTGTGCCATTTTTGCTATCAAGAAACTTTGCAGATCTAGAGCGAGTTCTGTTCTCAGGGGAATCCGTTTGTTTTCCCCAAAAAGAGGGCGTTACCCTTCGATGACGCAAAAGTAGCGTTGGTCTATACGCGGTTCTATGAATATGCAAATGAGCCCCACATCCACTCACTCACTCAGCTCAGAGATCCACTCATTGACGATCACACGTTGATCTGATTGGTTATAAGGTAGTGTGTGACGTCAGAAACACCAGCGATTATAAACCGTGTTTTTGAGACTGTCTTTGGTTCACTGCAGTTTTAAGGAGAAAATACTCAGCAATGCTGTCGACTTATGAATTTACACATGGTTTGTCCTAAAGCACATTAAAAACACCACATAGACTTATAAACAACATTTAAAAAGCTTGATTTTCATTTTTTTTATGTCATCTTAAAATGATCTGAGACATTTCTTCTTCCTCTAATAGATACATAACTTGGTGGTCCAGCACACAACACTTTCCCTCCTGGTGTTTATTCTCAAGCGAGCGCAGAAGAACATTGAGCTCTGCCTGGACAAAACCGCCTGGGAGAGTTCAGACGCTCACAGCCCGGCCGTGATGGAGGAGTTCGTGCAGCTTTACAGAGAGGCGCTCAGCAAGGTGAGGATGATGGGAAAACAACTGGAATGAAAGGGTTTAAACCGAGGGAATAAAGAAACAATCAGTGTTTATCCTTTTGGCGCCACAGATTCTACCGGACATGATGTGTGTCGTTTCCAACTGGCAGTCGCTCTCAAAAGAGAAGGAAGATGTAGCAAAGATGAAGAACGCGGAACAAAAACAGACCAAAGAACATCGTAATAATCTTCTTTTTTTTTGTGTGTCTATAGACCGTTGTTGTTTCCCACACTGTAAACATGAAGTGTTGTTTCTCCATCAGCGCGGCAGGACGATGCACAGCTCATTCTGGTGAAAGCTCTTCTGCTCCAGGTGATGTGTTTGTATCAGCGGGTCGTGCCTCACCTCGTCAGCCAGAGCAAATTCGATTTCAGCAAACTCCTGAAAGGTACAGTTGAGAACAGATATAGTGCATTTAGCTTCTGCCCTGCTGTGGAAGGAGTAAGCGACTCATTGAAACGTTTGCAGGGATTGTGACGGAGAGGGGAATGAAACAGGAAGTTCCTCCAGTTCTACAGTATCAAATTATTCAACTGGCTCTTGAACTTCCTGCAAGCAAATTCTCCTGGTTCCGCGTTCAGGTGAGAACTTTTTATTCTTGGACGCTGCGCTTGTATGCTAGCTTTATAGTCACATTATTCCGGTTTTCGTGACCATATGTCTTTTCAACAGTTGCTGATGTTTTTCAGATTATGTATTTGGTTTTTCGAGACTTTTCTTTTTCTTGTTTTTTTCCGGCACAGGAACTAGCGGATCCAGATCAAGAGAAAGGAGAGAAATCGGTCTTCTATTTGTTACTTAAGATGTTTGTAAGTTGTAACAGTAGCTACTTGAAGACCTCAACCAGGATGCTGGTCCTAAAGGTGAGTTCAACCGCACGCAACAACAGAAAAAGACATACAAAAAAACCATTTCATCATTGCTTTACAAACAATAACAAGAATTGTAGATCATTTAATATATCTTAACATATTTCATTGCAATTCTAAGATAATTTATTATATTGATTATAGTATAGTTCACCCAAAAATAAAAAAATATTTGTATTATTTATTGTACATCCATGTCGTTTCATGATTCACAATGCACAATTCTTTGTACAATTTTTTTTTTTAATACTGTTCAACTATGTAATACAACTAGTGAAACAAGAATTTGCAGTGTTGAAAAAAGATTAATTGATTTTAAAGCGTTGCAAAATCCTCCCAAAAAGCGTTTAAAATGTCAAAAACAAAATGATGGTGTTTAAAAGTAGGAAAAAGTCAAAAGGATAAACAGTGGAGGTTTTTGCGCAAAACAAACGTATTATTCTGCATAACCGTATTCGGTAAAACAGGTCGCATGGGTTCTGGTTCATGTGTTTTGGATGTGCTTCGTTAAATATAGCGATGTTTTACTCGAGAGCAAAGATGAGCGTAACAGATGTCCATCACATATGCAGATTGATGCTTTTTTTATTTTTCTTCTCACTAAGATTTCGATAATTAAATTGAACAAAACTCCAACGATAAAAAGAACTAGCTAAGTTAGCGGAGTACCTTAAAAGTCCATAGATACTTTCTGAAAGCGGATACAATCAGAGCTGATCTCCTGTTTGTTCATGTGACGTTCGCTATAAAGTCTGTTATTTGGAACTTCTCACACACAAGTTTGTATGTTATACTCAATCAACTTTTTATATTAATCATGTCACCATTATGAATGATAACAAGTTTTAAAACGACAGAAACTTTTCATCATTCATAAACATATGTTTTACAATTTTTACAAAGGCCGAGTGCGGTGCGAAGAAAATCGTGTCCGTTGGTCATCCGGATGCGTTAAAAAAATTGAACTCTTGCGAAAAGCGGACGGTTCCTATCCGACAATTCCAGCGGAAGTTAGCGTTGCTATGGTACTGATAAACAAACCTGAATTCTTAACTTTTAATAAAATAAATAATGATTTTATAACGATAAGTTGTCATGTCATTTTTTTATTTTCACGATTTTCTAACGTTATTAGGGCAGTTAATACAATTAAATTGTAGGCAGACATCGAACTATTGACATTATACCACTACATCACATTTTTTAGCCGACCTGACATGTCAACGCCCTGAGCAACTTTCCTCGCGCAGCAGCCTTAATATAACCCTCATCAGAGAGATCATACAGAACTGACTCAACCTTTCTAATCTCTCCGCCATTTTTGTTTTACCCGCTTCCGACGCTTTTCACTGTAGTACGACGTCCGCTGGGGGCGTATTGCGTATTACAGAGCTGATTTCAACTGCCAGTGTGAAGGCAGCGTTAGAGTCCTCCTGTAGTCAATAATTGAATCCCTTAAAACTCACCTTTGATCACCAAAACTACATATTTAAAGTTTTTTCCTTGAAAAAATAAAGTTCGTCACGCCTTAAAATGGCTTGAATGTAACTCAACACCATTGCCTCATTTAGTATACGTGGTTCTATGAATATGCAAATGAGCCCCGCCTCCACTCACTCACTCACTCAGCTCAGAGATCCACTGGTTGACGATCACACGTTGATCTGATTGGATACAAGGTAGTTTGTGACGTCAGAAACACCAGCGATTTCAAACCGTGTTTTTGAGACTGTCTTTGGTTCACTGCAGTTTTAAGGAGAAAATACTCAGCAATGCTGTCGACTTATGAATTTACACATGGTTTGTCTTAAAGCATATTAAAAACACCACATAGACATATAAACAACATTAAAAGCTGGATTTTCACCACAGGGGGGCTTTAGATGGTCCGCTGGGTGCTGATTTGTCGTCCTCTGCTTTCAGGTGTTGAGGGACAGTGGTGTGTTTGAGCACACGTGGAAGGAGCTGGAGTTATGGCTGGACCGTCTGGCACGTTTGGACCCATCCCAGCAGGAGGCCGTTGTTCAGTTCTTAGACCATGTACTGCATTCTGACCACCTTTACTGGGCTGTTTATATAACCGTGTCAGTGTTAAGAATGATACAAAGATGATGTTTTGTCGATTAATACCCGAGTGACTCAAGATTTTCAGTGAGAAAATATTTTGGGAAGGACTTGTTTTTATCTTAATCAAATACATAGCTCATTTTGAAGTGATGTTGACTTCAGAGTGTTGAAAAATGAAATTTAGACTTTTGAGAAATCCTCCTATAAAGCGGTTAAAATGTCAAAACAAAATTGCGGTGTGAAGTAGCAGTAAAGACACTCTAATGCCCTGGTCAATTTTGAGAAGTTGTGCTTCCAACATATGTCTTCTTTCAGACTATTCAAATGAAAGCGTACAAAAAGCGTTTGTTTTATTACGTTTTAACTATTTGTGTCTAGATTTTAATTGCAATAAATAGGGATGAATTCAGGTTGATTGGGACACTTTTTCCCAGTCAAAAAGTGTCCCAATTAACCTGGTCACCCTTATCTTTAAAGGCTCAACTTGTAATACAAAACACTTGTCTTAATGTAGCGTCATTAATCAACTGGGGAAGTTTGGTGATATTGAAAAACGTTACCCGATTCACATACATGCTAAGCTCTGATCCACTTTTAATATGATCCCGCCACCATTACGTGTGATTTGAAGTGGATGTTTTGTGTCGGCAGGTTTTGATGCGCGTGGTGTGTGACCCACACGTGTACACTGAGAAAGCAGCGAGTGCGGTCCAGGAGGCAGCGTTCCTGCAGGCCAATCTGAGCGGCCAGGAGGGGGACGAAGCCAGCATCCCCATATCACACATCGACGGTTAGCTTTACACACATTTTTATATATGGTTCTACAATCTGAGGTCATGCTGGCACTGTTGGGGATGTAAATATGGATTTATATGGGTTTAATTCTGTCAATTAGTGTTCATCGGAGGGGTCCAAGACCTCAGGACTTTTGTCGCACTTGAACCACAAATACACACACACAAAATGTAATGGATTCGAGGAGTTTTGTGGTTGAAATTTTAAAAAGTGACAAATCCTTTCCTCGCGGGTCATTTTGACCCCAATAGGAATGAATGGAACGTGAGGAATGCTTCAGTACACATAGAAAACCCTAAAAACGCTCAAAATTCAAATTAAAAATGATTCAACTTTACCAAAAAATTTTTTTATAATGTCTACATGTGTATCTGAATGCATACTGAGGTCAACTGACTTTAGGACCCAGCGGAACAGCTCATTTGCTCCACAAATAAGTCTATATTTGTCTATAAGGCCATCTAGTGGCAAGAGTCATGAAATATCATGTTATATTTTTTTTCCCCACAAGAGGTCGGGAAAGACACCCAAATGTAAGATATTTTGAGCTGAATTAAAAGGGTCATGCATGAGTTATTTTGAATTTAAGTTGAAGGAATGTGAGGAATGTGCTTAAATTAATTTTTATTTATTATTTATTGATCAAATCTAGTAATTTTAAGGTAAAAAAATAAAAATCTCCCAAAAAATTGCATTAAAAATAGAAAAAAATAGAATCAAAATGACATGAAACAAGCTTTCTGTAAAAAAAACAAACAAAGTAGTATAATTTTAGGGCTTCTGGTCATTTTGATCCCGCGAGGGAAGGATTTGTTCCTGGACGCGAGGGAAGGATGAAGGTTAAACTTGTGTTTTACTCTGTGTTTTAGATGTGCTCGACATGGTGGATGTTATAGTGGAGGGCAGTGAAGGGGACGTTGAAGAGATCGGACCTTCCTTCACCGAAGACATCATCCTCCAGACGTTCCCGTTTAGCGCCATCATACCAGCTGTGCTAGAGGCTCGCAACAAACTGCCAGAGAGTTTTAAAGATGGGAAAGGTAACTTCTCGAATTTGAAGGTCAGGGTAAAGTGTTCTTATTTTGCCTTCTGAGAAACATCAGTAAACGGAAGTAGCTTCTGAAAGGCAGTACTAAGTGAAAAAATATGATCTGTAAACGAAATAAGTAGAGATGCACCGATTGATCGGCTGGTGACCGGAATCGGCCGATTTTCACGTGATCGGCCATGATCAGCGACCGGCCGGTCAGTCTGACATAATCCGATTTTATGCCGGTCAAATGCGCTCGGGCGCCGCATGATTAACATCGCGCAACATCAGCATCACACGTGAACGCGCACATGTAGGAAACCTCGTGAATTCACACAGCAAGCGGGAGCAGCGCGTTTTTTTTTGTTCGGCGTGCATGTTAATCAATGAGTGCATTCACACCGGGAGCAGCGCGTGAGCGTCGAGCAGGAGCGTCGCGTGAGCAACAGTGAAGCGCGGGTTTCGGCGCCGTGTCTATTTTTGCTGCGCTCAATTTAAGTGAAAGCACACTTTTGATGGACAAAATAAATATGATTTCATCCAAAAAGTGCCCAAAATGCACAGAATTTGCATGTCTGGTGTGTTTTAACAAGAACTGAAGTAGGCTAGGCTATGTCAGAAAGAAAATGAAGACTCAAAAATATTTATAGAAAATGTACCCCTTTAAACTTGTTTTTATATTTCCTAATTGTTTCCCTGCACATGCTCCACTTGTCCTGTTTAGCTTGGCTGGACATGTGTCAGATGAGAGAAGAACTGTTTGAGAAATATAACTTGCCATTGATGTACAAGTGATTGCAATAGGCCTGTGTGTGTATGTGTGTTTGTGTGTGTGTGTGTGAGAGAGAGAGAAATATCTTTATACTGCAAGGCTATATTTATTTTATTTGTTATTTGTTATATTATTTTATTGCCATTACCTGTTTTCATACAGAAGTTTAGTTTGCTAAATATATCAGTTTTTTTTTATTGGATATTGGATGTGGAAAGGAAATGGTTCTTCCAAAACACTGCACTTTAGATGTGTGAGAATTTCCCACACTAGGAGTCATTTATATAGTTTTATTTTATAGTGATTATCTGTTCAAAAAATGTTCTCTGCAAAATGTTCTATTAAAGAGAAGATAGAAAATAAATATTTGTGTGCGCTGTAAAGTGGTTTGAAAAAATGAAATCGGAATCGGCTAAAATCGGAATCGGCATGTCAAACTCAAGGAAAAATCGGGATCGGCCTAGAAAATTGTAATCGGTGCATCTCTAGAAATAAGAAAAATGTGCTCGGCTTCATCCTGTTCAGAAGTTTTCACCCCCGGCTCTTAATGCATCATGTTTCCATCATGGCGTTCGTGTGGCTAATGCTCTGTCTGTTGTGCAGGCGTGGTGTACGAGTACATGGCATCAGTCCTGTGTGATGTCCTGCACTGTCAGAGGGACCCGCTGGCTCTGTGTCTGACCCTCCAGCACTACGATGAAGAGCTCAACTCATCAGAGTCTTCATCACCTCCTCACGCCTCTGTCCTCGCCTTCCACCACTACTACTCACAATGGCTCCCCAAAAACACACGCAAGACACTGGTTGGTTCAGTACGACTCATTAGGGGCCAAGCACCAAAAGTGCAGTGCAGTTGTTAGCCTTTATCTTCTGTTGCTGCTGCTTCTTTTGAGCGTATGGAAGTTTGTGAACCCGTACAAAGGAAACATTATGAAGTTTGGCACACAGATGGAGGACAGTCTGTTATCATAGCAAATTTGCTGTCTCTGGTCTTGATGGATTCCTTGGTTCACGCTGAAAACAGTTATGCCACAGATTAGAAAAACTACTTGAACTTTAACTACATGAACCTAGACTTTTGATCCAATTCTCACTAAATATGACTCTTCAGAACATGTCAGCAAAACGTTATATGTATATATTGTTGGTTAGTAGGTAACGCTTTAGTTTAGGGTCCAATTCTCACTATTAACTATTCACCTAGAAAAATGCATGCTAATCAACTAATAATATAACTAATGTTGTGAAATGGAACATTATTGTAAAGTGTTACCGTTTCAAATTTCGGTAAATGTTTCTTATATAAATGGCTGTCTGGAGTTTCAAAGCTAATTTTTTCCTGATTGCCTTGTCAATCCTTCTCACAGTTCATCATGACTGAAGACTTCGGTGAGGATCGATCTTGCGTTGGTTTCACCGCTCTGCTGAAGGCCGTCTATAGTGAAGGAGCAGATGCTTTCCTACGGGACTCTTTTAAGGAGGCAGCACAGGACGCTCTGACCTCTCTGGATGTGTCCCAATTCCCAGTGGCTGTCAATCAAGTGCTTCTCTACCTCAGACACTTCGTCGGCACTTTCAATTCGGTATTGAGCCATTCAAAGATATACATGAGTGGTTTCTGTATGTGAACTAAAAACTGGGCATATTGTGTCCAATTCAAGGTATTAAAGGGATAGTTTACACAAAAAATAATATTCTGGCATCATTTACTCACCCTCGTGTTGTTCCAAACCTCGACTTGCTTTCAGACATAAAAAACATATTTTAGAGAATGTTGGTAACCAAACCATTTTGCTGAGCACTGACTTCCCATTTTATGGTAAAAAAACAAACAGATATTTCTCAAAATAATTGATGTTCCACACAAGAAAGTAATGAAAGGTGAGTAAATGGTGACAGAATTTTCATTCTCCCTTTAAAGTTTCAGAAAACTATACTAACATCTAAATGAATGATTTTCTTAAATATGTTTCATATGAGCTAGTAAAAAAAAAGCAATGAATCCCTGAAAATACACTACCAGACAAAATATTTTTTTACTGTTTTTGAAAAAAATCTCTTATGCTCACCTAAACAGTAATATTGGTAAATAGTATTACAATTTAAAAGAACAGTTTTGTACTTTAAAATGTAATTTATTCCTGTGATCATCAAAGCTGTATTTTCCATATCATTACTCCAGTCTTAAGTGTCACATGATCCTTCAGAAATCACTCTAATATGATGATTTGATGCTCCGTTATTATTGGTGCTTATAATTGTTAAAATATTGAAATATTACCTTAAATCTCGGGGGTCTGAGGGGTTTGTCTGAGGAGAGAGTCCGTGTCCTGAATGATGGTCAGTGTGTTGGCCCGCAGCTCCCCAAGGAGACGGCAGCCGAGGTGTTGGGTCGTCTGATGGCAGTGCTGAACTCTCTCATCCTCAAACTGCTGAGCGCAGAGACTCAACCCGAGTCTGCGGGACAGCCGGACGAGGGGGACCTGTTTTTGGACACAAACCATCCACCTGCGCAGAATATTGATAAGAAACAGGTAGCCAGCCTTGATCGTAATGTTTGGTTTTAATTGAAAGAAATATCCTGAGTTATTTCAGAAACATTATTAATTAATGAAAATAAATGCGCTATTAACCCTTAAAGGGGCAAGCATAAATAAATTTGATGGAAAAATGATTCATTGGTATTTCTGTATGTATCTAGACTAAAATGACACAGTTCATGGATTTTTTTCAAAATATGACCTTTATTTTCTAAGTTACACTCTGTATCTCTCGAGATACATTGCCCATTTAGGTTTCAATGTATTCTTTTTTTATTATAGTTCATATGACAACTTTTAAAACATTTAATAAACAATTAATTAGCTAAATTTTTTCATGTTATCCATACAAGATTAGAAAAATTGGACAAAACTGAACTTTTTCTCCCAAGATGCATTGCCAATGTAGGATATACATTTAACATTTCATAACTTTTTAAACAGTATATGTGCCGATTTTTAAAACACCTTTTTCCTGTTTTGTTTTTTTAATTCCACCATCTTCCCTGTGGTGCCCCACACCAGATATATTCTATGGGCAATGGAAGCTGAGAAAACAGTTGCGAGCATTTTGTCCAGTGACCAGGCCAAGCCTCACTTTGCACTTCTGACACATGATGGATGTCTGCCCATCCTGGCACATCCAAAACCTTTATCCTATTCAATATCTGTAGAGAACAGGCCTCAAAACATACGAATATCTGTGAGTGATCAGCCCTGTTAAATACCCTTATATGGGCAATGTATCCCCCAGGATACAGGCATTCAATGCCTGATAATCAAAGTTGTGAGAAGATTATTTTGAAAATATCAACAAGAACATGTAAAACTATCCTTAAAAAACTATTTTCTAAAACAAAATCAGTCGAAAATATCATAATCGTGAAAAATATAAAAACACTTAGCTCATGGCCAGTGTCTTTGTCCACGTATGCTGCCATTTTGGATTGGGATACAAATGTTTGGAATGTTAGCATAAAGTCACATGACCTGATTACATGACCCATCACCCCATCAGTGTTTCTCATCAACTGCAACCACATAATGCCCCTCCCCCTACTGCCTGTTCAATGACTGTATCCCCCAAGATACAGAAACTCTTTAATTACAATAAGACTGTTATTGCATATTGCTTAGTATGGTTATGGTAATAATAACAACAACAACAATATTATTATTATCATTGTTATTATGAAAGATTTCATATAACTGTTGTTGTTGTTATTAGTATTATTGTTATCGTTATTTATTTGTTTTAAATTTTTTTATGTGTGTTTGTAGAGATATTAAATTATTGTATAAAATTAATTGTAATATTAGTGTTATGATTATTTTTTTTATAGATAGATAGACGACTGTTGTTATTAATATTATAAAGCCATATTGATATATAATCACAAAATTATAGTACAATATAATTGTGCAGCCCTACAAAAAAGCACAGCAAACCTGTATCTCTGTAAATCGCAATCATATATGTGCACATTTATTTGTGTGTTTTCGCTTTTTTTTTTTTTTTTACACAGGAAAAATCATAATTACAGAACATTTGTGGGGCAAATGGCAGTCAATTTTTTTTTAACCTGAAAAATCACAATTCGATTCCCCCTCACCCCCCAATATGGTGACTGTAGGAATCGAGTCCAGAAACCTTACACTGTTTCTCCTCTGCTCTCCAGATCACACTGGCTGTCCTCAGATCAGTGTTTAAACACCCCGCAGTGGAGCAGTGGTTCCTGGCTCTGGAGCTGAGCTGTTTCCCTCCTCACAGTCTGAATCCAGTGAGACTGAAGCGTCTGTGTGCGTGTCTGAGCGAGAGCACGCTCACCCTGCTGGAGTCCAGCGCCGGCGCGCTCAGAGACCTGGACGCCCTAGAGGTCGCAAGCTCATACCTGACCGCCGTGCAGAGAGCCGTGCTCACAGAACTACACCGCAGGGGAAGCAAGTATGTCAAAACACGCGCTTTCTGCTAGGTTAAACATGATTTAAAAGGATAGGGATCTGTTTGCATACTATTTTACAGTACAATTAAAAAATACTTTGAAATTAAAGAGATAGTTCACCCATCAATTAAGTCAAGTCATCTTCATTTATATAGCGCTTTTAACAATGGATTGTTCCAAAGCAGCTTTACAGAGATAAACATATAATTTAAGGTAACAGATTGTTTTGACTTTATAGCGGTTCTTGAATAATGTTATTTCCAGCTAAAGTTAGTTTTGATTGATTCACCTCCATTGAAATTATCATTTGTTAGTAAATTAGGGGACACTAAGACGACGCCGTTCTCTCTAAACAGACTTTAAACGCGAACCTGTGATTGACGCTGACGGCGTTCACATGCGCATTAAGAATTGATTCTATAGTTATGTGCTTTTGAAATATGTGCGCAGGTTTGCAATTCCATACAACCCAGCCTAAACAAACTACTTGTCTTGCCTATAAATTTTGATACAGAACATGAATTACACACCTTCATGTTGTTCCAAACCCATAAGCGTTCATCTTAAAAACACAAATGTTTTGTCACGCGAGCACGTTTCATTGAGTGAAATAAAAGCGGTTGCTCATGATCTATTGTTTGCTCTATTTTCAATTAAAAGTCCTGCATTATGCTTAAAATACACCCAGTAAATAGGTTTTACAAGTATTAGCACAGTAATATGTGTCTGTTGCTTTAAACACATTATTATCGGATGAGCAAAATCCAATATCGATCAACCTCTAATTCGTATGTATTGATATATTAGTACATAAACCAATTTGAATACACACACAGTATATATATTTATTGAATAAAACTTGTCTTGAGTTGCAGTTACCCTGTTTTGAAGTTGAATAAACCTGTTTAATAAAGGAAAAGAATCCGAGATGCATGATTTATTTAGAAATGATGTGGGTTGGTTCTGTATGGACATACGGTGTTCATTATATTTGTGCAGGTCTTTTGAAGTGTTTTAGATTTAAGATCTTATGAGGCTCTGCTTTATGAACTTTTTGAAGTGTCAAAGTTTTAGTTGTGTGGACTTTCGACGGAGATCTTGTTTCGACGATGAACGAGAGTCTAGTGGGTTTGAAATGACAGGGATTTTTGAATTTAAAGTAATCCCTTCAAGTTTGACTTTTTGTTTTGAATCACAGATGTTCGCAATGGAATAATAGCATACCTCTTACTATATACTGTATACTGCATACTTAATTTAGTTAAATTAGTATGTAATACAGTACACATTGTGCAACAATAAACCTCACTACAATTCAGTGCCGCCCAGTTATCGTCTCATTTGCATTTGTATTCAGATTTACAAAAAATGGTGCATAATAGTCTGTCAAACGAAGAGGCGTTAAAATCATGGTTGCTGTACTTCTAATTCATTCATGACACTAGAAAGGAAGTGTCGTGTTGCATTATGGGATGTGATATTCAGTGTGCTGTAGTTGCGTAATGGCCATATTGGCATTTGTACTGGGTTTTCTGGGTATTCCATGTATACACAAGTCGAAAATAGTATGAGCGAAAAGCAGTGTAGTTTTTGTGTTCGGTGCATCACTGAAAAATCCCTTTTGGTCTTCAGAAGTTGTCCCAGAAAGCAGTCCCTGTGTGTCCGAGCACTGCTGTCTCTGCACGACTTCATGGAGGCGTCCAGCCTGAAGGAGGTGGTGTCCGCTCTGCTGCTGCTCCCTCAGAAGAGCCTGGTGGCCCCTGAGAGCCGGCTGAGCGTGTACGGGCACGCCGTGCTGAAGCTGCTCTCTGAAGACCACAGCAGATGCGTGTCTCTGTCCCAGGCTCACCTCAGAGGTCTGGCTGCTCTCCTCACGCCCTGCCAGTGTGTGCCGCTCGAGGACTTCCTGCTACAGGTACACACCACGGGGAAACTTCACACTCAAGGGACCGATGGGGTTAAAATGGTCATTTTTGGGTGAACTATCCCTTTAACCAAAAAAGATTTTCAGGTCAAAAGCCCTATTCGGACGGGACTAGTTTAACTTGGAGAGGTGGGGTAAAGTAATTATCACCAGAGCTTCTCTGTGATTTTAGTCCCGTACGAATGTGCCATCTCAGTTATCATTACGGACAATGTCAGTAAAGATTACAGCGGCTTTTACCTTCTGTAAAAAGGTCCGGAAAAATGACCTCAGGTAATACTAATCCAGTGCGAATAAACCCGCTGTAAATATTCCATCTTTTCCTAATTAAAAGTAGTTTTCCGTGGTTTGTCAAGTATGGAGGCGCTTGAAGAAGCATTCAGTTGCGTTCTAGACGCTGGGACAAGTCTGTGGCAAAACTCAAGTGCTTTCCACACACCATTCAGATCAGAAAGAAGATCGAAAGCACTTGTTAGAGGCACGAAACTTCTTTCAGCGTCAGATAAGTGCCTATTACCAACACAATCCAATCTGAAGTTAATTAAAACATTGTTCGACCAGACATAACTGTTTTATATATATAAATATAGGTTATATGTGTTTGCGCACGTGATATCAGAAAGCAACGTAATACGCACATGCCGACAGGAGTGACGGCGGTGCGTAAATCGAGTGACCCCTCCCACTTCTGCTAGTTTTACTGAGATATCTTATGCCGTGCGAATTGGCCAATGATATTACAGATGCCCTGTGGCAAAATTACATTACTCCATCTACCCTTGTTAAACTAATCCTGTCCGAATTAGGGCTAAAGAAGTAAGAGCCACACGTACTTATTACGTAATTGGTAGTTTGAAAGTGTTTACCAGCTTGGCAAGCCATTTCAAACTCCCGAAACGAACTTGGCGAAGGCTGATTTTGTTCAAAATGACATAATGATAATGCGCCTGCAGATGCCGTTGTCTTTTTGCACACTCTCTGTGAAAACGTCTCTCTCTAGGTGCTGTCCCGGGAGCCAGGCACGGCCAAACTCATTCAGACGGAGGTTCTCCTGCACTGCATCCAGAGAGAGAGTCCTTCAGCCCAGGCCATTGGGGCCGTCCTCCTGCAGAACTGCGTCACACATGTGCTCAGCTTCGAGCTCTGGTGCCTGGAGCCGTCTAACCTAGCGCAGATCAGCTCCCGAAGCAGCGGCTTCTTGTTCCTACTCGACACCTACTTGAGGAGAGCCATTAGTGATGATCCCACCCGCCCTAAAGACAGTCAGTGTTGCTGCTTTCTTTTCAGAGGCTCAAATAATGTTGTTCGTGTTGAGTTTGACGCGCACACACAGTAGGCTTCATGTCGTCTTGTCTATCGCCACACACAGTTCATAAATCAGTCCTGAAGGCCCTGAAGAAAGCTTTGCTGTCTGAGCTGTGGCACGCGGTGCAGCGAGGGGAAGTTACGAGCGACCTGCATGTGGACGTCCTGTCCGGTCTCATCCGACTGGCTGCTGGGAACGCCGACCTCACTCAACTCATCAGAGATCTTCCTGCCGTCCTTCAGAAACCAGACAGTCATCAAAGGTAAACTCATGGCAACACTTTACAACAAGGTTCATTAGTTAACATCAACTAAAGAACTGTTCACACCGGGACGAATTTCGCGCGCGATATTCGCCGACGTTTAACGCCTTGTGACTAAACAAAGGGTGCCAATGTGAGTGTGCACACCCAACATAAAAAACGCGTTGAAAAAAATTTCAACATTTACTAATACATTGTTTAAATCAAAGGTTGTATTTGTTAACATTAGTTAATGCACTGTGAACTAACATGAACAAACAATGAACAGCTGGATTTATATTGACTAATGGTGCGTTCACACCGGACGCGAATAGCGCGTCAAATTGCTGGCTCCAGGAGCTGCGCCTGGATGACGGCCGCTGTCAGCGGTACTTCCGCCTGTCCCGGCCCCAGTTTGATGAGCTGTTGTGCCGCATCGGAGCGTGGATCACCCTCGCCCTCATCCACCTAATCTGTCATTTATTTTTGTTTTGATGATAAATAGAGCCAGCCTCCAAAAGTTATTAACCTGTCCTATGATTTTTACTCTCTCACGTCCAGACACGAACTTATTCACATGTATGTAAGTTGTCTTTACATCATAATATTTCATATAATCTAGATATGGAATAAATAACATTCAATACAAAATGAACATGTCTCGTATATTGAAATAAAATTTGCTTTGTTGTGCATTAGAACCACAGCAGGCATTTATTCATATTACAAAATAATTTATTGAGGCATCCAGACACTTCACCACGTGACAGCAGCAGGCAGCTGCTCCTGATTGGTTAACGCGGCGTGAATTGACGCCAAAGTTCAGATTTTTCAACTCGGGCGGCAAGCGCGAATTCGCGTCAAACGCGTGAATGCACAAATAGCACTAACTAAATCATTCGCGCGTAACGCGCCAGACGCTCAATTCGCGCGAACTTGACGAGCGAATTAGGCGTATTCGCGTCTACCGCGCCGCGCTCTACGCCTCATTCGCGCCGCAGGAATTTTTTACGCACGTAACGCGTCTTTGCATTGACTTAACATTGAAATTACTCGCGCCTGACGCGCTATTCGCGTCCGGTGTGAACGCACCATAACATTAACAAAGATGAATAAATACTGTAACACATACAGTATATTGCTTATTGTTCGTTTATGTTAGTTAGTTAATACATTAACTAATGAACCTTATTGTAAAGTGTTACCAAACTCATCACTCTTTCTGTCAAACTAAACCATAGGTATAAAATACATATATAAAGCAAATAATAATAAAAAAAAGGAAAACAATTGCTAAAAAAGGTTTAATCTGTTTGCCTGCATTTCATGTGATCATTAACCAACTTCATTGAGAACAATTATCGAAACTTCAAATCTGAGGTTGTTACTAAACATTTATACTAAATAACTAAACATTTTAGGTCAAAGGGTTCATCTGACAAAAAGGTTTGTCAATACCTAGTTGTAAACGGCTAGATTAAGTATTTACCATTTTTAGATGATTAAAAAAATGATAATAATTGAACCCATTCATTAAAAAAGAGACCCGTGGAAATGATTCAAACTTCCAGGAAGTTTAATAAGTTAAAATATTTGACATCCTACTTTAATAGTTGTGGTCTTGAACTGAAGCTTGAAATGCTGGCACATCTGGTTTCAGGTGGAAGCTGGCAGACTGCGTCAGTGAGAAGATGTCTGATGGAAGTGCAGAGGAACTGTGTCAGTGGAGGACGTGTCTGCTTTCGGCCGCTCTCCGCTGGCTGGCTGCTGTATATAAAGAGCAGAAAGACCCTCAGTCCCTTCACGAAGAGACCGTGCTGGCAAGACTCGAGTCACTCCTGGTGGGTCCAGTATCATCACTGTCTTCTTACTGTTCTAGGTGGATGAACATCTGGTTAAGGTTATCATCATACTTCCTGTGGGTGGGGTTAGCTCCATGTAAACAGTACTTTAACTGTAGTTATTTCACATTTGTTCTTTTAATATTATTCAAAAGTTACTGAGGTTTCCAGATTTAGATGTTGTTGAAAAGTGATTCAAACTAGCCTCATGATAACGTGTGTTTGTTTTACTATTGAAACTGACAGTTGCATATTTTAAACTTTTTAGAAGTTACGAAATGATATTATTTTTAAAAACAGTGCACTTTTAATGTATTGACAAAGCATTCACTTTTATGTACTTGTGTAAATTGTTTTTAACTGTTGTATTTAACTCTGAATATTAATACCATTTTCCATTTTTTTATCATTTTATTCACATAATAAAGCACATTGTTGTAAACTGTGCTAACAGCAACATTTGTGCCACACAAGCATAATGTAGTTATATACATTTGTACAGTATTTTGTACACTTACACATTTTTGTTTTGTAAATAGCTCAACATTCAGCTGATGTTTACTGCATGTTTGGTTTATTGCAGGTCGTTCCAGAAAATATCACTGCATCAGACTGGAACGCCTTTGTCAAGTCTGGGCTGAAGTAAGTGACTTTTCTCTTAAAGTCCCCCTGTAGTCAATCATTTGATCCCTTAAAACTCATCTTTGATCACTCAAATTACATATTTAAAAATTCTTCATGCCTTAAAATAGCTTGAATGTATAATAGCTCAACACCATTGCCTCATTTAGTATACGCGGTTCTATGAATATGCAAATGAGCCCCGCCTCCACTCACTCACTCAGCTCAGAGATCCACTCGTTGACGATCCCACGTTGATCTGATTGGTTATAAGGTAGTTTGTGACGTCAGAAACACCAGCGATTTCAAACCGTGTTTTTGAGACTGTCTTTGGTTCACTGCAGTTTTAAGGAGAAAATACTCAGCAATGCTGTTGACTTATGAATTTACACATGGTTTGTCTTAAAAACACATTAAAAACACCACATAGACATATAAACAACATTAAAAACTGGATTTTCACCACAGGGGGACTTTAGGGGCTTTCGCACCAGATTAACCTTTTAATAGTTCCTAGAACTAATGGCGGAAATACCCGGATTTAGGCGTATTCGCGCCGCAGGAACTGGGAACGATTTAGTTCTAGAAACTCTTTTTGGAGGAACTAATTGAGCTTCTACTTCAGAGTCGGTCTAAACCAGCACTATAGGAACTACCAGTGACGTCAGCGTACGCTGATTGGTCGAACGCACGCGAAACACCAGGAGCCGCCATTTTTAAAAAGGGTGTGTAAACACACACCGAATATAGCCTTTATATTTACTCCACGAAGATGGAAAACAGTGACAGATGAACATCTTAACCTTTACGCTGAGGAGAAAATACAACACAACTTTGAGGGGACCAAGAGAAACACTTTACTTTATAACAGTTATTTCTAATAACGTATTAGGACAGAACTGTTAGACAGATTGTAAACTAATGAACATGGAGAATGCGAGCACTGTTTGTTTGCTCCGGCTCTGGCGTTCTCAGCGCCGTCAAAATAAAAGTCACAACAAGCACGGCTCACATCACGTCAAGAGCTCCTACTGGCGGTGCGAATGCAACCAGGAAAACGTTCCTAAGGGAACCATTAGTTCTCAGGGAAACACACTGGTGGCTAGCTCCTAAAACTGAGTTCATATAACTACCCACCCATACCTTTTTGCTTAAAGGTGAAGACCCAACTATATGCATGTTTTGTAAGATTCCCCTAACTGTTAAACATATGTTATTAGATTGTCCTGGACTTAATACAAGTAGAATGCGTTTTTTTTATGAAGTTACCTCACTTAAGGACTTATTTTGTAAGATTATGCCTGAAAAGGTTTTTTTGATTTTTTTAATCATATGTTAATTTAAAAAATCTTGTATAATATGACTTGCTGTTTTTGATTGTTTGTTTTTTGTTGTATTTATATGATATTTGTATTTTTGTAATTGAATTTTTGCAATGAAAATAGCCTTGGATGCTGACGTGGCACTAAATAAAACAATCTGAATCTGAATCTTAGAACTACCGGGTGCGAAAGCCCCTTTTAATGAACAAAAGCTAATAGGACACAAATTGTTTGCTAGCTTACGACTCTGATGACACTATCAGTGTGCGTTCTGGCTAACTAAAACTGCTCTTAAAATTCCACTCTCAGGTATCGGTACAGTGACGCAAGCTTTCTGGGGACCTTAAACACCCTTGTGGAGGTCATGTATGGAAGACCAGAGACCCCTCAAGAGCTGCTGCCCATGTCTACCATCCACATGATGACCACCAGTCACTCTCTGTTCCTGCCCACGATGCTGGCCACACAGAACGAGTCCCACAGTCCTCATCCGTCTAAAGGTAATGAAGCAGAGACCAACCATATCAGCAGCGCAATGTCCTTCTTCTGTGGCGCATGAAGCTTATCTTTTGATTGGCATCTAAATGTACATATTTGGATATTTTCTGTCATTTTTAAATTAATGATGATCAGTTTAAAGTCAAGTCACCTTTATTTATATAGCACTTTATTCAATACAGATTGTTTCAAAGCAGCTCTACAGTGATAAACTGGAAAATAATGATTCAGTGATGTAAACAGAGTTCAATTCGGCTGTAACGCAGCTCTAAAAAGACAATGGACTTCAGTCAGCTGAAGTCAGTTCAGTGTTGATTCAGTTTGGTTCAATAACTGTGTAAAGTTCATTATGAAATGTGTTCGATTCCTCTATAAAGCAGCTCTGGAGGAAACAGTGATGTCGTCATCAGCTCAGTTCAGTCCAATAGTGTCAGTGCAGTCAGGTCAATAATAATTAAGTGTCCTCAACTGAGCAAGCCAGAGGCGATACGTTTAGAGATAAGTACATTGAGAATTTGTACAAAAGTTTATGTGCATGAACATATGTTCGTTGGGGGTCTAATGGTACACCAAAATCACGGTTCGTCAGTACCTCGATTTTAAAGTCACGGTTCGGTTTTTGATACAGAAGGGAGAAAAAATCAAAAAATGTTTTATTAAACTAAACACTGGTTTACAGAGCAAACTAAATGGCTCTGTCCTTGAATACAAATCTATCAGTATTGCTGCCACAAACTATAGAAGCTTGTTTCCACAAAAAAAATATAAAGTAATTATCTGTCTTTTTTTCCTCAGAATTGCGAGTTTTTATCTCACAATTTTGTCTTTATCACTTAGTTGCGAGTTCAATTCAGACTATTTTTCTCTCAATTGCATATTTATATTTTGTAATTGACTTTTTTTCCTCAGATTTGCAAGTGCGAGTTTACATCTTGCTATTTTGCTTGATAGTTTGTATATTGTACCCTCAACCCTTTTTTTCCCTTGGTTTTCTGAGTTTACATCTCACAACTCAGGGTTTTTTTTCACCACAGAATAACAAAATGAAAAAGGTAATTTGTGACTTTTCTTGCAAGATCTCACAATTCTAAGATAATTTTGTAATCCAAAAAAGTCTAAATTGTGAGATAAAAAAATCATTTTTTATTATTATAATTTTGTTATCCTCTCTGGAGAAAACAAGCTTCCATAGCACACGCTTCACTCTGCAGTTTATAGTCCTTTGTAAATGGAAGATGATGTTTGAAGTGCTTCTACTTCTAGATGAAAAATATTTCCGCTAAATGTATATTTTAGTCAGAATTATTTCGTTCCCGTTCTATTGCGCTCCATCTGTTGGGGTTGCATGTGCATCCTCGCTCATTTATTGATGTCTGTGAAGTTTAACGGAGACTTGCTTGCTAAAACGAAATGAGACGCGTCTGACAGGAGGGCAAGTCTGCTTTAAAAAGTAGGCTTATGAGTTAGATTGAAGCGCTTAATATTAAGCATGTCTAATGTTTAGGACAACTTGGATAGTCCACTTTTCCCACAACAGCTCAATATTTAGCATCTAGATGTTTTTGCAGCACTGTCCCATCTTAGCTGGAAACCTCTGAGTGTCAAATTACGTTCCACACACAGATGTCCTTCACTTTCAGTGGTTGAAACAATGCTTTCGTTTGTTACACATGCATGCCGAACCTAAAGACCCATAGGCTACCGATAGTTGTCAGTACAAATATGTGTACCATTACACTCCTAATGTTCCTCCAAAAAATGCTTGCTAAGGCTTCTGCCTCTATCACTATTCCTTAGATTTAGGATTATGGATTCAAACAACCTCCTCTGGATGATTGTTGTTTAAAATAATAATAATATTAATATTTTCCAGAATCATTGGTATCTTTCTTGCTTACTCTGGTGAAAAAATGTCCTGAAGTGTGTAACAGCAACCACTTCCTTGTGCTGCTTGGTGCGTATGGAGCTTCGCTGAGCACCACAGGTAAATTACCCACTTGACATGATTCATTTGATTTGGACTTTGTATGAAGTCAGTTATGTGATTTAGTGAAATGTTTTTCGGTTATCGCAGACCAGAAGCTTCTACTTGTGCTCCAGGAGTATGAGAAGAACAACATCAGTCTCACAGAGTTTCAGTACGTTTCAGCATATTTCACATCACACGTTTGAAGATGATTTCCACAAACAGAAAACGGTGGTTTACTGCATGTGTGTGTGTTTGTGGTCAGGTATGTGCTCTGGGGTCCCGCCGCAGTGGAGCACCATAAAGCCCGTAAGAGCCTGGGACCTTCCCTGTGGCAGAAGCCCAGTTCAGAGCAGCTGCTGTCACTGCTCAACGCAGACATGATGTTAAACACCGTGACACACTTCCCACAGCAGCGACGCATCATCCTTCAGGTAACAACAGGCGAGAGTAAATAACATACAGTATTTTAAGGTATTCAAATAAATCTGTCCCAAAGGGATAGTTCACCCAAAAATGAAAATTTTGTCATTAATTACTCACCCTCATGTCGTTCCAAACCCGTAAGACTTGCGTTCATCTTTACAACACAAATTAGGATATTTTTAACGAAATCGAAGAGATTTCTGTCTCTCCATTGAAAGTCTATTCCAGCCAAACTTTGGAGCTAGTACTGGGTTGGACCCGCTTTTGCCTTCAGAAGTGCCTTAATTCATCATGGCAGAGATTCAATAAGGCGCTGGAAATATTCCTCAGAGATTTTGGTCCATATTGACATGATAGCATCACGCAGTTGCTGCAGATTTGTCGTCTGCACATCCATGATGAGAATCTCCTGTTCTAGCACATCTCAAAGCTGCTCCACTGGATTGAGATCTGGCGACTGGAGGCTGTTTGAGTTTAATGAACTCACTGTCATGTTCAATAAAAATGGTTTGAGATGATCTGATCTTTGTGACATGGCCTGTTATCCTGCTGGAAGAGGCCATCAGAAGATGATAGACTGTGGTCATAAAGGGATGCACAGCAACAATACTGTGGTGTTTAACCGATGCTCAATTGGTACTAAGGGGCACAAAGTGTGCCAATAAAACACCATCACCAGCCTAAACCGCTGATACAAGGCAGGATGGATCCATGCTTTTATGATGTTTATGCCAAATTCTGACCCGACCGTCTGAATGTTGCAGCAGAAATCGAGACTCATCAGACCAGGCAACGTTTTTCCAATCTTCTATTGTCCAGTTTTGGTGAGACTGAGTGAATTGTAGCCTCAGTTTGTTGTTCTCAGCTGAAAGGAGTGTCACCGGTGTGTTTCTTCTGCTTCAAGGTTTTACGTGTTGAGTGTTCAGAGATGCTCTTCTGCTTCAAGGTTTGATGTGTTGTGTGTTCAGAGATGCTCTTCTGCTTCAAGGTTTTACGTGTTGAGTGTTCAGAGATGCTCTTCTGCTTCAAGGTTTGATGTGTTGAGTGTTCAGAGATGCTCTTCTGCTTCAAGGTTTTACGTGTTGAGTGTTCAGAGATGCTCTTCTGCTTCAAGGTTTTACGTGTTGAGTGTTCAGAGATGCTCTTCTGCTTCAAGGTTTTACGTGTTGAGTGTTCAGAGATGCTCTTCTGCTTCAAGGTTTTACGTGTTGAGTGTTCAGAGATGCTCTTCTGCTTCAAGGTTTGATGTGTTGAGTGTTCAGAGATGCTCTTCTGCTTCAAGGTTTTATGTGTTGAGTGTTCAGAGATGCTCTTCTGCTTCAAGGTTTGATGTGTTGAGTGTTCAGAGATGCTCTTCTGCTTCAAGGTTTTACGTGTTGAGTGTTCAGAGATGCTCTTCTGCTTCAAGGTTTGATGTGTTGTGGGTTCAGAGATGCTCTTCTGCTTCAAGGTTTGATGTGTTGAGTGTGCAGAGATGCTCTTCTGCTTCAAGGTTTGATGTGTTGTGTGTTCAGAGATGCTCTTCTGCTTCAAGGTTTGATGTGTTCAGTGTTCAGAGATGCTCTTCTGCTTCAAGGTTTGATGTGTTGTGGGTTCAGAGATGCTCTTCTGCTTCAAGGTTTGATGTGTTGAGTGTGCAGAGATGCTCTTCTGCTTCAAGGTTTGATGTGTTGTGTGTTCAGAGATGCTCTTCTGCTTCAAGGTTTGATGTGTTCAGTGTTCAGAGATGCTCTTCTGCTTCAAGGTTTGATGAGTTTGTGTTCAGAGATGCTCTTCTGCTTCAAGGTTTAATATTTTGTGGGTTCAGAGATGCTCTTCTGCTTCAAGGTTTGATGTGTTGAGTGTTCAGATATGCTCTTCTGCTTCAAGGTTTGATGTGTTGTGTGTTCAGAGATGCTCTTCTGCTTCTAGGTTTGATGTGTTGAGTGTTCAGAGATGCTCTTCTGCTTCAAGGTTTGATGAGTTTGTGTTCAGAGATGCTCTTCTGCTTCTAGGTTTGATGAGTTTGTGTTCAGAGATGCTCTTCTGCTTCTAGGTTTGATGAGTTTGTGTTCAGAGATGCTCTTCTGCTTTAAGGTTGGATGTGTTGAGTGTTCAGAGATGCTCTTCAGCTTCAAGGTTTTACGTGTTGTGGGTTCAGAGATGCTCTTCTGCTTCAAGGTTTGATGTGTTGAGTGTTCAGAGATGCTCTTCAGCTTCAAGGTTTGATGTGTTGTGTGTTCAGAGATGCTCTTCTGCTTCAAGGTTTGTTGTGTTGTGTGTTCACTGTTCAGAGATGCTCTTCTGCTTCAGGGTTTGATGTGTTGTGTGTTCAGAGATGCTCTTCTGCTTCAGGGTTTGATGTGTTGTGGGTTCAGAGATGCTCTTCTGCTTCAAGGTTTGTTGTGTTGTGTGTTCACTGTTCAGAGATGCTCTTCTGCTTCAAGGTTTGATGTGTTGAGTGTTCAGAGATGCTCTTCTGCTTCAAGGTTTGATGTGTTGAGTGTTCAGAGATGGCAACAAGGCATTTTCTCCCACAGAAGTGCTGCCAAAATAATATTTTCACTTAGAGGTGGTTGTGCGTGAAAATCCCAGTAGATCATCAGTTTCTGAAATACTCAGACCAGCCCGTCTGCCACCAACAACCATGCCACATTCAAACTCACTTCTTTTGAATTCAAAATCACCTTTCTTCCCCATTCTGATGCTTGAACGTTTGAACTTCACCATCTTGATCATGTCTACATGCCTAAATGCATTGAGTTGCTGCCATGTGATTAGGTGATTAGATATGTGTTAAGTTGAACAGGTAGACCCCGGTGAGTGCAATGTCAACCGAGTTGTAAGCTAGTAAACCGTTTTAGTCCTGTTTGCTTTTGTTTATATGTAAAATAGAAGCATAAATAAAGTCTGTTCATCATATAAAGTGATTTCTTTTTCTCTTCAGAAGATTTGAAAACCGCTTGTTTCATATGGAATTATTTTACAATCTCCTTCTGAACAATGTGAAGCCTCAGAGTTTTGGGTGAACTAACCTTTAGAATAAATTCTAAATTGAATTATTCCTGTTTAATTTATTCCTGAATTATTCCTGTTTACTTTATAGAAGTAGTAAAATAAATGAATTGTACCATTTTTAAAGCCTGAGTCATGCATGAACATCATGTAACTCTTTCAGGGCAGCAGAAACTCGGTGTACACGCAGGAAGGCAAGCGTCCTCTCGATATGTCATCTCTGTACGACCCCTGTTTCCTCCTCCCTCTCTTCAGCTTCATCCTTCGCCCAGGTAACCTGACATGCCCACAATGCTGGTTTCTGGCTCTGTGTATTTACTAGTATTTAGGTACTTTGACTAGCACTTGTATACAATGTATTGGGACCATATTGCCGGCTTTTATTAGTGATTTTTTTTTCTTTCAGTTTATTGTATCAGTCGAGCATTTATTTAATCAAGCTCCAAAAGTCGCTCGTTTTCATATTGCGGGATCTGTGACGTCACAGGCAAATACATTTGCATATGACTGCCTCCAGAGCAAGACATCAACGAATAGTTATACATCATCGCACCATAGGCCCCCCCCCACTGGTGCTTAGTCGCTTAACGGCTGACATTTGCTTTCCCAGGATGTGAGCATCACGTCTAAAGCAAACAGAAGCCATTGTATCCAGTGTAGACAGCGTCACTGATTATAGTTTACAGATGTGTGTTCAGATTCTGATGTATCTATCCACACACTTGAGTTTGTCGACAACAACAGGACAAATGAACAGTTAAAGGACGTTCATGTTGAGTTTAAACAGCTTGTTTGTATCTTCAAAAGGATCCCAGCGTCAGAATCAAGTGGATGGTTTATTTAATAGCTTCCCAGATCACGTCAGAGGATTATATGTTTGTTCGTAGCATTTTGTTTTGTGTAAACGAGGCACAGTGTAACGGAAAGTTCGCAAATAAACTTTTGTTGAAATATGAAGCAATCAGTGTCACGATACACACACGGGTAACAGAAAGATCCAATAGCAGTATCTTTATTGGGGTAATCCGTACTCACAATCCAGTTCAGCTGCATCACAGCACATAAGTAATGATTT
The DNA here is from genome assembly GCA_030578255.1 of Tiaroga cobitis. Lineage (NCBI taxonomy): Eukaryota > Metazoa > Chordata > Actinopteri > Cypriniformes > Leuciscidae > Tiaroga > Tiaroga cobitis. Next base: position 39,489,235 of record CM060605.1, read on the forward strand.
TATACCGCTTTGTCTGTAAATTACGATTTTATATGGATAATGTTTTTAAAACACTAGCTCATGTTTAATAGTGAGTGGGCGTTGATACTGTTTCCTATGAACCGACGTTAGCCGATTATAACAGTTCCTGTTTACTGACAAACCTTAAAGGAGCCGCCCCTCAAAAATACACACGTTTTCATTTTTTGTGCAAAAAACTAATACTTTTTTATTTAAATTTAAAAATTAAAATTATAAGTGTACCTCAAGTAACATGTTAAAATAAAAAATCAATGTCATGACCCCTTTAAATCTGCCATAAGATCAACACAATATTCACATTAATTAATTATTAATTTTATATGGCCAACAAAATCACTGTGAACATTTTAGTCAGTATCTAGACATATGTCAAGTTTTTTTATCTTAAAACATTTCATCAGATTGAAACATTTGCCTGCAAGCCTGCTTTTTCAAGGTCACACATTTTGTGGTGTACTTCCATTTGTTCACCCGTGCTGTGATCTGTCTCTCTGGCATCAGAGTGTGCGGTGGACTGCCAGAAGTTCGTCTCCAGTCATGCTTTGGGTGTCGCTGTGGCGGCCCTGAGCAGCTGTGACCCTAAAGTGAGGGCCGCGGGGTACCAAGTCCTGGGATCCTTTTATCAGCACCTGGAGGGCGCTCGATTCAGAGAGAAGAGACAGGTAGAGACGTGTTACTGTTTACAAGTGTCAAACATCATTGTTAGTAAGATTTATTGGAAGATTGTTCCATTTCTGTACTTTTTTTCCGTATTTTATGCAGTTTTATACTTTGCTTTCAGTGTTGTAATTATGGGAAATATTAATAAAATTTGACACTACATTCTTGTATATAATATAATATACCCTTCAAACGTTTGAGTCCAGTAAGATTTGTGAGTAAACATTAAATGTATTAAAAGTTACAGTAAAAACATTTGTTACAAAAGATTTCTATTTCAAATTATTGCTGTTCTTTTAAACTTTCTATTTTTCAAAGAATCCTGTAAAAAAAAAAGTACAACATTGATAATAGTTAAAGATTTCTTGAGCACTAGATCAGCATATTAGAGTAAAAAGGATCATGTGACACTGAAGACTGAAGTGTCTCTAATATCTGCTGAAAATTCAGCATTCCCGTCACTGAAATAAATTGTTCAAATAGAAATAAGTTATTTTAAATTCTAAATAATATCACACTATTATTTACTGTATTTTATTGTATCAAATAAATGCTAAATCTTACTGACCCCAACTTTTGAGTTTTGTATTATATTATTTATTTATTTTATTTATTTATATATTTATGTTTTTATATAATATCCAGCTTCTGTACTTGCTTGACACCGTTAAGAACGGGATCCAAAAGCGAAACCTCCAGGTACCGTTTGTACACGTGGCCTTCATTGCTAAAGTCGCTCAGCAAATCTTGAGACCTGGTGAGTGTGTTCATGGAGCCACAGAGTCGAGTGCTCACCTGACACGTTAACATATAATAAGAGATCTGGAATCCGAGTGAAGTTTGCCAAAAGCCTGAGTTCAACTTTTCCCCGCTGCAGAGGAACACATGTACATGGTGGTGAGCAGATTTCTTCTGGGAACTCAGTTTCTGGACCTCAAGAGAATTCCTGACTTCTTCAAACTCTTCTACAGCTTTGATCTGGAGGTAATGAAACATCAGAGATCATGTGACTGGACACTTATGGTTGCATAGCAAATAACTCATGGGTGACGAATACAGTACGCTTGGTAATATACAATTCAAAAATGTTCAAGTAAACATGTCTTTAGCCAATGAATGTTGTAGTTGCTGAAGACTCGACTCTGATTTGTTTCTGTTTCTCTGTCCAGCACAAAATGGAGCGCGAGTGGGGTTTGAGTATTTTGGAGGAAGGGGTCCGGGATAAGCTGTGCTACGAGGTCTGTGAGAAGCAAGGCATCTATCAGACCCTGCTGGGCTTCGGCAGCACGCCGCTGTGTGACCAGGCCTCTCAGGTGCACAGAAACATCTGTGTGTGTGTGTGTGTGTGTTCAGATGTGCTGCTAGGGAGAGAAGCAACAATGTAGGGCAGATTAAACTGTTAACGTGCTTCCATTGCCTTCAGATACAGCCCCTGTAAGTGTAAAATTACTGCTCGAAATAAGTTGCATCTGAGAATTAGTTGCAGAATACAATAAGCTCTAAAATTGTTAAAAATAATTTTATATAAAATATTCTTCTTGATAAGTGCAGAATGCATTTTTTTTAAATACCTTTTGCTAAATTAAAAAAAAAAAAGTTTAATACCCTAAACTTAATTTTAGGGTTTAAATTAGTAAGTATGCAAGTAAGTAATTAGAAAGTAAATTGTAAATGTATTAACTGAAATTTGACGCCCTAAAAGGTGTAAGCTTAGCTGGTCTAAATAGGTCAACAGAAGCGCTCTGCTAGGGTTAACTCAACCAAACGCATCCTATATGAGATTAATCTGATATATACAGCAACATAAAAGTCATATTACGACTTGCATCTGCACAAAAGGACAAGAATGCGCACGTGAATTTGACCGTGCTTGTCTGAATGTGTAACTCCCATTGTGGATGCGCTCTTCCTGTAACAACAACGCTGAAACACGGGCAACTAAAGCACAAATAATTTACAATATTCTTTTACAGTAGTGTTCTCATCACGATGTTATGCATATGGCAGATTGGTGCTGCACATCTAAGTGATTCCAGGCATCACTGCACATCATAACACATCAGCGGCCGCCCCAAATCCTGGAAGAACCAATCAGAAAAAAATGAACTTACTGTTTGTGGTGCAGCTGATGTCAGATACGATACAGTTTGCCGTTTCATCTTTCAACAAAAGTTTCTTTGTGAACTATATACGAATAACACTTTCTCAATTTAAATGCTCCAAACAAACATATAATCCTCTGACTTGATCTGGGACGCTATTAAATAAACCGTCTGACGCTGGGATCCTTTTGAAGACGGTACAGAGATTGAATTTATCCATTCAGGATTAATCTGATAGTAAAGTAACAGGCAGTCTGCAATATATAACATGAGGATGCGCATCGCTAGAGCTATAATGTATCGCGTGTTGCAGTGTGAAACGTCAGCTTATTAATACCTAGGATTTTTTAAGTGTGAAAAGCCCTATAAAGTACTATACAAGTTTTCTAATTGCCACGTACAGTAATACCTGTTGTGTAATATGGCATGGGATGTCTGGAAAACTGTTGATTTGACAATTTTCTGCTCTGCTGTTCCAGATTCAGATAATGAATGTTTTGCGGCAGACGGCTCATGGCAACAGAGCAGCGTATGTCCTCACCAAAGAGCATGGAGTCCTAACATGGATATTACAGATTATAGAAAAGAGGTCATTTAACTAATGGGATATATACCAGCCGTACCTTAATTTAAGCATTGGCATGTGCTTTAAGTCTCAGTGCTTTGTGGGGTCACTTTAGAAACTGATTAGCTTTGTTTCTTGTAGGAATGTTGACAGTAAGCTGTTGAGTTCGGTCATCGAGTTGCTTCATGCTCTGTGGTTCACTAATCTGGGTAATAAAGAGGGTAAAGCACTCAGCACTACACCAGAGCGGACACAGACCTCAGGCAAATGTCTTCCTCTGCCGATCATCAACGAGTTCCTGTGCGCGCTGCTCACAGTCATCAGACATCTGGGGTAAGACCGGAAAAGTGGACAATGCATATGACCTCTGTTTTATTTATTTCCATGAGGTCAGCTTACAATATTATAATAATGGTATAATATATAATGGTTTTCCTGTGCCAAAAAACAGTCATGGGTTCGTTTTTCGTGTGCGTTTTCCACTTTCTCCCTACGCCTTATGACAGGATTTCACAAGCTTTTTTCTCAGCAGAACCCCTTAGATGTAATATATTTACGAAGTGAATATTTTTATAATTTAAGGACACATTCACATGTTCACAGCTCTCTGATGATGGTTAATTGTCACGTAACATGCTGCAAGTATACATCGCATTATGATACATTCATAAAACAGTTCAGGGTGAAATGTGGGGAAACATGCAGATTGAGGAACAACAGATTACAAGAAAACTAATGACTTTTTTTGATGCAAAAAAACCTTGCTTGGCTAGAAACGTTTGCATACTTGAGTATGTTATGGGTAGATTCTGTTAACCTTTTATCCCCCCTTTTTTAAAGTCTTTATTTTGTTTTTACTATGTTTCATACTTGAATGTTCAAAAAACACTTTTATTATTAAATTAATTTCCCCATACTCTCCATTGTTGCAGCTCCTCTCATTCCCAGTCTGTCAGTAACGCTCTCTTTAGTTCCTGTCTCTATGAAGCCCCTCCTTCTGAAAAGCGCAATGTGCTCTGATTGGTCGGATGGGCGAGTGTGTGGTGTGATTGGTCAGGCGCTTCGAGCGTGTTTGGAAATGTCATAAATGCCATAACCGCGAGTTTCAACGCACTTTAACACAACTCAACCAGACCAGGGCACTTTTTTTGCGTTGCATTGGGCGGGAATTATTTAAATGAGGAATATTGTGACAGAAGAAAACTCAAGACTTTAAACGAGGCGTTTTCGTGAGTTCAGAAACAGTGCGCGCTGACAAAGAATAGCTCCCTTTGGAGTGCTTTGTATCTCTGCAGACCTTTTCCATGCTCAAACAGCAACATTACACACTAAAGAAAGTTGAACATGTAAAAAAGCACGATCGGACAACACACAATCACTGTAGGAGCCGCATTTGAGTTTTATTTTTGGTTTGATAATTTACTTCTAATTGTTTTTTCTATTGCATTTGAGTGGTACACCTTCTACAGCCAGAGAGGGCGCTATCCTATAAGTTGGAGTGTGTAGCGCATGAGAGAAGGAGAAGGCGTGCCAGCTGGTACAGTCTTTGACCTCGGCCTGGATCTACGTTACTGAAGCTTGGCCTGTATGAGAAAGCTGAACGCCAAGCGCTACAAATAAATGCTTAAAGACATTTAAACCAGTTCTCAGTTTTTGTTTTGTACTTTATATTTATTTGCAATAAATATCTACAAACATTCAAGCAACAACACTCTTGGATTTTCTTGGATTTGGGCTGTGAGTCTGACCCGGTACTCGCATTCTCCAGGTGGTTGGAAACAATAACGGGGTTACAGGAAAAACCCAACAATGTTTTTGCCACTACAATCACCACTTTTTTCATCAAACGCAAGTATATAGTTTTAATGACCTACTTGCTCTTTCTCTGTTCCTGTTCAGGAGTGGTGTGAGCGCGCTTCAGCTGAAGGCAGTCCTGCACACACTCGACTCTGTCCTGATGCATCATGGGACAGCTCTGAACGCTCATAAAGAGGCAGGCTGGCTGACGCTACACCCACAGAAAGTGTCGTGCTCTGAAGTGCTCAGCCTCCTGCAGCGCTGGGCAACACTGGCCCGGGACGCCTCACTGCTGTCCGCTCTTCAGACCCTCATCAACAAACACAGAGTCAAAGAGCTGATGGGTAAGAAGAGTCCAAACACAAGACAGATTCAGTACAAGTTAAAGGGTTCGTCAAATTCTGTCACTGACGTTTGAAATCTCTATAACTTTGTGAAAAAAATGTCTAAGGGCCAAATTTACTAACAGCTTGCATCAGCTAAAAATTTATGAGGAGAGTATTTAAATGAATAATGCAACGTGACTTACTAAGGTTTGCGCAAGTCCGTTGGTTTAACACCCCCCAAAAAGCTTGTCTTAACTTGTTTTGCGCTTGACATGCTGTGTTGGTTGCTGTAGGAGGAACCGCACAGAACAGAAAGCGTGTGCTAGAAGGGACAGAATTTTATCCACTCATTTATTTGGAATGTCAGACGAACATTGTCCGATCATTATTTTAATTTGATGTTCCTGTATTGTTGGTAGATTACCCACACCTGATTCTCATCGGCTCTGCTTGTTTGCGGCCCTACGCTCTTGGTAGATTGTGTTGATCATAATGGAAATGTTCTTAAGTTCTCGCATTGTCAGTAGATTCAACTCCAGAACATTACACATTCATCTGCACTTGTGGGATTGCCCTCTCACGCTAATTTGCCGTTTAGTAAATCAGATTTTCAGCGAGGCACTTACACAAAGTACATTGGGTCAATTTTAAACATTTAAATACTTAATAGTAACGCCACGAAATTTAAATAACGTGTTAACATGATGTTAGTGTTAGTGTGAACAAATCTCTTACCATTCTTTTCTGTGTGATTTCCAGATTTAGAAACTTTAGCGCCGTGGCAGTTCTATAAATCCTGAAATGATTGTAAAAATAAGGAAAGCATAATCTTTAAACAAATGTACTGCTCCAATAATGCACACATTTTAAATGAAGATTTTATGTAGGTGCTTTTATAAAGTTATAGGTGATATGTATCTACTTTTAAAGGCCCCCTGTTGTGAAAATCAAGCTTTAAATGTTGTTTATCAAACCATGTGTAAATCCATAAGTCGACAGCATTGCTGAGTATTTTCTCCTTAAAACTGCAGTGAACCAAAGACAGTCTCAAAAACACGGTTTGAAATCGCTGGTGTTTCTGATGTCACACACTACCTTGTAACCAATCAGATCAACGTGTGATTGTCAACCAGTGGATCTCTGAGCTGAGTGAGTGAGTGGAGGCGGGGCTCATTTACATACTCATAGAACCACGTATACTCAAGAGGCAAAGATGTAGAGTTACATTCAAGCTATTTTAAGACATGAAGAGTTTTATTTTCAAGGAAAAAACTTTCAATATGTAATTTTTGTGATCAAAGATGAGATTTAAGGGATACAATTTTTGACTACAGGGAGACTCTAACAATCATGTTCCTTTTATTCCTTTATCTCTCTGAATGCAGGCAGATACACTACCGTTCAAATGTTTGGGTTTTCTGAAAGAAATGAATATTGTTCATAATAAATTGATCAAAAGTAACCGTTAATCTATTTATTATGTTACAACAATGTTTTTTGAGCGCCAAATCAGCATATCAGAATGATTTCTGAAGGATCATGTGACACTGAAGACTGGAGTAATGATGCTGAAAATTCAGCTTTGATCACAGGAATAGGTAAAAAGTTATTTTTAACTGTAATAATATCGCACATTATTACAGTTTTTACTGTATTATTAGTTAAATAAATGTAGCCTTGGTGAGCTTAAAAGACTTCCTACAAAAACAGTTACGAACATTGACCAACCCCAGACTTTTGAACGGCAGTCCTTGGCCTTGTGGAAACAAGATGAATGTTAGACACACAGATCACATGTTTTGACACATTCTTGTTCCTAACTAAACATTTCATGTGTTTATTCAGGCTCTGGAAGAGAGAAAGGGCAAGGAAAATGCCACTCAGCAAAGCACGCTCAATTTCAGATGGAAAAACAGACAGAAACCGTAGACGGACAAGGGGAAAAACTGGAGCAGGCTTTGCTGGACGAGTGTAAACCACTTCTTAGAAACATCCTCACACATTGGGAACCCAAACCTGAACCCGTAGACAAACCTGATTCAAGCAATCTAAACATCGCAACTGCATGTTTAATTCTGAAGTGGGCCCTAAAGACATTGACCGAGAGCCCGTATGATGACAGCAGCACCTCAGCTCTTTTAAAATGGGTGAATAGCGTCATTCTGCCACGCTCTGCAAATGTAGACGCTGTTCTGTCTGATGAAATCATGAGAAAGGACTTTCTAAGGTTATATCACCACACAGCACAAGAGCGTGGCTCAACAGTGGACACCCTTCAGCTGTTCTCTAGAGTCATGGTTCATTTGCTCGAGGCGCGCGGCGGGTTCCCCGACGTCATCCACCAGACGGTGTTACGAACCTGCTTGCCTGCGAATACAGAGGATGGTGCCAAGAAAGGTAAGGCTACAGCCATAGAGCACAGCAGTCAATCCCAGTCATTTCCTCTCTAGAGACATTGAGTTTTAGCACTTGGGTCTCAGTTTTAGCGTGTTCACACTTCGATTAAAACAAACTGTGTTAGTGCGGATCATTTGAATGAGTGCCATCCGAACCTTGGTGGAAAAAGAAGAAGTGGACTGGGAACAGCATTTTCAGGGGGTCTTGGTCCGCCTCCAACGAACTCCTAGGGCCCTATCATACACACGGCGCGATGCAAATGTGTTTTGCTAGTTTCAGCCCGACGCGGTTATCATTTTCAAGTCCTGCTCCACTTTGTTTAAATAGCAAATGCATTTGCGCCCATTTGTGCGCCCATGGGCTGCTGGTCTGAAAACGAGGTGTGTTCAGGCGCACTGTGGTTCATTAATGGAGAGATGAGAGACTGATTGGTTTATTGTACGTTATGCCCAAAACACACCCATTACTCATTAAGAGAATAGGGACAACCCTTTTAGACCATGCGCCGGGAGCGCCGACCATTTTTCCCGGCGTTAAACTAACAAAAGTGGATTTTGGACACGGTCTAACGAGGGCTTTTACACTGGGCTGGTTTGCTGCGGTCCGAGCCCGAGCGCATTTGTTCCCGCGCCCCCCGAAACCAGAGCGTTGGTCTGGTTTCACACTCAACTTGATTCTATCGAACCCTGGTGCGTTTGCGTGCATATTGCAAACGGACTCTTTTGAGGAGACAGTGGATTTCCAAATTTGGTGCCCTGATTGCACGCGCAATGCGCGAATACACCGCAGGCTCACTCTCGCTCGTATCCAAGGTAAATCATCAACACTATCATCCCTTACAAGTGTTTTATTTGACTGAATACATCACAATAAGCTAAAACGCATGCGCAGGTTACTTTACTTCCTGAACAAGTGCGCACCCGAGTCCTTGCTGCTTTCACATTCACGCGAACCGCGGCACGGTGCGGGAGCAACCGAACTCAGGCCACCTCCTCCGGGTAGTCTCGGGTTTGGTACCCCAGTGCGCACCCGGGTCCCATGACGGCGTTCACATTAGCGATTTTTCATGCGAACCGCCCCCCCCCCCCCCCCCCCCCCCCCCCCCTCCGAACTAAACTGCCAGTGTGAAAGCCCCCTAAGTGCATTGAGCTTGCGCCCTGCGCTTTAGATCATGAGCTTAGATTGGGGGCGGGGAACGTTGGTCCTGGAGGATGGGCCACTGTCCTGCAGAGTTTAGCTCCAACCCTGAAAAAAAACCTCTCCTGATCGTAGCCTTAGTGATCCTTCAGACATTGATTAGCTGGTTCAGGTGTGTTTGATTAGGGTTGGCCCTCCGGGACCAACGTTCCCCACCCCTGGCTTAGACCCTTACAATAGGGCCCTTGGTGTGCTTCAAAAAAAAAATGTGAACGCAACATGCACCAAACAAAGACATCTAAACAAACCGAAAACAGGATGTGATGTCACAAATGCTCAAGTATATCTGGTTCTTCTCGTCACATGAGCTTCGTTGCCAATTTCGTTTCGTAATCGTGAAAAAAAATTGGAAGAGGAAAGCTTTGCGAAGGCCGGTTCACATCAAGAACGATCACTATTTAGTGTCCACAGCGGCGCATGATGTCGCTCTGATGTCGTCTGCCGCTTTAAATGCTCGAGCTCTTAAAACAGGATGGATTCTGATTGGCTGTCAGTGTGTTTATTGTTCATCCGCTGGCGATATTCTTTCTCTGTGCCGGTATCGTTATATGGTGGTGTGGACTCTGCTATTCTTTTATATGTAGAATGATTTTTAGAACGATATCTTTAAAGTTATCATTATAGCTATCATCCTTAGTGTGAACAGGCCTTAAAATCACCATGAAATCAAAATTTATTCCTGATGGACAAAATCAAGTCCCATCCTAATTCTCTCATTCGTTTCATTTGGATATATCACAGTAGGGAAGAAAAGACGACCACAACTTCATTTTTGATGACATCATTCTTGTATTTTAAGTTTATTGCAATATATTGAAATACACTGCCGTTCAAAAGTTTGGGATCTGTAATATTTTTAATGTTTTTAAAAGAAGTCTCTTCTGCGTACCGAGGCTGCATTTATTTGATTAAAAATACAAAATAACCCTTAATGTTGTTAAATATTATGATAATTTAAAATAACTGTTTTCTATATTTTAAATTATAATTTATTCATGTGATCGAAGCTGAATTTACAGCATCATTACTCCAGATCCTTCAGAAATCATTGTAATATGATGATTAGATGCTCAAAAAACAATTGTGGACCCTTTTTTTTTCAGGATACTTTGATGAATAGAAAGTTAAATCTATTTTAAAAAAAGTATTTTTTTTAAATAGAATCTTTTGTAACGTTATAAATGTCTATATACTGTATATACTGTAACTTGATCAATTTAATACATCCACACTTGTTTTGAACGGTAGTGTTTGATACAAAAGCTTCCTATTTCAGATAAATGCTGTTCTTTTGAACTTTCTATTACTCAAAGAATCCTGATTTTTTTTTTTTATATAACTGTTTTCAACATTGATAATAATCAGAAATGTTTTTTTGAGCATCAAATCATCATATTAGAGTGATTTCTGAAGGATCATGTGACTCTGAAGACTGGAGTAATGATGAAGCTGAAAATTCAGCTTTGATCACAGGAATAAATTACATTAAAATAGAAAACAGCTGTTTTAAATTGTAATCATATTTCACAATATTATTGTTTTTGTTTGTGTTTTTAATCAAATAAATGCAGCCTTGTTGAGCAGAAGACACTTCTTTTAAAAAAATAAAAAATCGTACAGATCCCAAACTTTGGAACGGCAGTGTAGATATTCGTAAATCAATTACTAAATGAATAGTTTTGTATCGTACAGGTGTTTCCGTCACATGCAGTTCTTCAAGTGATGAGTTTCATTCACTCACTGTAATGATATTACAGGTAAACTCTTCCCACCTAGTTTAAGATACTTTTCAGAGCAAAGATGGTAACGTGTGCTATTCCTCTGATGGCGGGATAGTTTGGTTTATGGCTCTTTATTGAAGAGTGTTTTGAAAACCCTGTTAAGATGATGATGAATGGGAAAATGCGCTTGTTGAAGCTCAGGTCTATGATCACTGTGGCATATGTTTCTCCACTGAAACATTGTTTGTTTGTGTTGTTGTCAGAAAGCGGGCTGAAACTGCTGTCCCTGTACATCTATGAGCTGTGGAGCGGCGCTCGGTCACCTGACCTCCTGCTGACCCACGCCAGGCTGATGCGCTCCAGGACGGCCACATCTCACACACTGCTCATGTGCAGAGAGATCCTGTCTGCACTCGACCCCTGACACCAGATTATTGATAGAAAAAAGATTAACAGAACTTTTGTTTGTTTTTTGCCTATTAATTATTTCAGTATGATTGCATTTACAGTGCACATGTTTTATAGTTTAGCATTGCTAGACTTTTTTTTTTTTTTTTTTTGGTACGGCCAAAAAAAAACTCCACCCAATATTTGACCGTTTTGTATGGAAACTCGTTTCTGCCACCAATAGATAAATACAGTGCAAAAGAGACTAAGAATTGCGAGTTTGTCTCCCACGATTCAGTTTTTCTCAGAATCGTGAGATACAAACTAGGGGTTATAAAGTCAAATTCTGAAAATGTATAGTTTTGACGTTATAATTTGCTATCTCACAATTCTGACATTTTTCTCACAATCGCAAGTTTATATCTCGCATTTCTGACTTTATTTCTCAGAATGACAAGTTTGTATCTCACTATTCAGACTTTATAAATCACAATTGTGACTACTTCTCAGTAAGGCTAGTTTATATTTCACCATTCTGACTTTTTTTCTGGCAGTTGAAAGTTTATATGTCGCATTTCTGACTTTATATCTCACAATTGCGAGTTTATTTCTCAAAAATAACCACTATATATCTCACAATTGCAAGTTTCTCACAATTCTCACCTTTTCTTGCAATTTCAAGTTTATATCTCACATTTCTGACTTTATTTCTCAGAATGGCAAGTTTATATCTCTCACTTGTGAATTTATTTTTCAGATTTGAGACTTTGTCTGAATGGCGAGATAAATATCAATAAATAATAAAAAACTGAATTGTTGGATAATAAGTCGCAATCACCTTTTTTATTTTCTGTGACGGAAACATGCTTCCATGGTTTTGAGATTACCAACTGAAATGTCAAAACTGTCAGTCATCTATTGACATGATCACATGTTAATATATCCTTTTTTTTCATATATTTGCAGTTACTTTTTAGTAAATCCTGTATGTAATACGTGTTAAATTTCAGAAATGTCATCTGATTTTCCATCACTAAACGAGGTATGAGAGACATGAGATAGACACATTGATCAGGATATCATGGTTTAATGTCAGTTCGTAGGCAGGGATTTTTCTACAGTGTGTGTTTTCACTCGTGTACAGAATCCGATCTTGGCGTCTTCGTGAAGTTGCTTATTTGTATCTTTTCTGAGGAGATCCATAGCTTTTCATCAACGGCAAACCTGATTTTTTGACACGAGGACCCCTATAAACAAATACAAATATAATTAAAGCTGCAAGCAGCATTTATCGGGGTTCAAGCAGTTAAGGCCTTTTAAGGCCGTTAAGCACAAAAGCATCAAAAGACATTAAGTTTTATGTAGCAAGCATGATTTACCATGATATACTACATTTCAGTGTGATTTTTCATGATTTACCATGTTCCAGTATGATTTACCATGTTCCAGTATGATTTTCCATAGTTTACCTCGATATACCATGTTATAGGATGATTTACCATGATATAGCACATTCTAGAATAATTTACCAGGATTCTAGCATGATTTACCTTTTTTACTATGATTTACCATGTTTCTAGCCAATGCTGAAAGCTGATAAAAAGATTAGAAATGTGTAATGCTGCTGCTCCATCTAGTGGACAACAGTGCTATTACAGCCTACTTATACAATATGCCATGTTTTTCATATCATTTAATCTACACACACTCATTCTGTTGTAGATAGAGACATTTGGAACTTCAGGATCCAATGTGACTCAATTGTCACTTCAATAGATGATTTTTGACTAAATGTTTTTGTAATTATTAAAATAGTGAATTTATAAAGTCTAAATATTAATTATAGTTGAGTAGTGTGACAAAATGACTTTTTTTAAACAGCAGGGGGCAGTAAAATACCACTTATTGGCTTAATAGGCCATTATGTTCATATAATGTTCACCTTTTTAACTGTTTTACAGGCATATTTTGTCCAATCTGTCCGAAAATTTTCAAGATTATTTAGATTCATGGCCCACATGTTCAGACTTGTTTTTAATAACATCTGAGCATTCATTGAAGAGATATAGGCTTTCGGGGACGCTCAATCAAGGCTACACATTGAAGTGACCCAACTATAGCCATCAAAATGCAGAAGTTCAACCTTTTCTGATAATTATTGCTCTAGAGAGTCCAGAGAATTGTACTGCACTAGTTTTGAACGTTATTATATGAAATTTATATGATCTTAGATGGAACAAACCATTTACAGTCAATACTGGCAATTTACCATAGGGAATACATGGTTTTTAAGATTTTTAACAGTTATAGCGCCAGCTATTGTCCGATCTCCATGAAACTTTGCATGCTTGTTAATGATGTTATGTCACATATGCTCACCAATTTTTGTAAAGTTCTGAGTTTTTATTTATGATTTATAGGCTTTTAAGTGTATTTTGCCACGCCCATTTTCTAAATGACCCTGTTATAGTGAACCAAAGGGCAAAGTTCAACTTTTTTTTGATAATTATTAATCTAGAGAGTCCAGAGAATTGTCCTAGATTAGTCTGGTTCCGATCGGGCGAAAAACCTAGGACTAGTTCGCAAAAGTAGGTTTTTAACATTTTCGTGAATATTTAATGAACGGTTTGATTGACAGCAATGGTTCTAGAGGCAAAGTTGTTTAGCATGAGGAGATCTATCAATTGATATGCATATTTTGGGGATGTGTGCAACACCACGTGATTACAGAGCCGTAGAACTCGTTAGCGCCAACTAGTGGCCGATTTCTTTCAAAACTTTTACAGACCTCTTGGGCCATGAGTCGAACATGCCCATCGAGTTTCGTTCCGATCAGCCTTCGTTAACCTCATCTCATAGGTGCTCAAACTTCATTGGCCAATGGCGGCCATGTTTTTTGAGATACGCCAATATCCTTTTACACATACATGGGGCCTTGTTCCAAGACACTGCATACCAAATTTCAAGTCAATTGGACTAACGGTCAGGTGGCCACACCCCCTTTTATGTTTTTTTAATGTTATAGCGCCACCTTGAGTTCGATTGTCGCTATTTTTTTATCGTGACCTCAAATTGAGCTCATACATATGTGTACCGAGTTTGGTAAATATATCTCATTTCGTTCACGAGTTATAGCCATTTTAGTAAAATAGGCTCCGCCTCCTGCAAACTTTTTGACGCCCCTTAGTGACAGTGAATCGAAATTTCAACTTTTTTTCGATAATTATTGATATTCAGACTCCAGAGAACATTTCTGCACTGGTTTGGTTCCGATTGTGCAAAAAACCAGGGACTAGTTCGCAAAAGTAGATTTTTAACAAATTTCAAAATGGCGGAAAAATTTGCATACCGGAAATGAAATCCTTGAGGCCTTTTTTGTTCGGCTTGAGCCAAGGATTCCAATGATATAAGACACTTGATGCTGGGACAAAGGGTTATTGAGATTTAAGGAAAACAGTGCCATTTTTTTGTTTTTTGCGCTATAGCGCCACCTATTGGCCAATCGGGCTCATACTTTGATAACCTCTCCTCGATTTTTGTACTACCATCTGACAAAGTTTCAGAGCTCCAGCACTTACGGTTTGGGCTGCACGATGCGTTTTAGGGGAGAATAATAATAATAATAATAAAAATCCTTACAATTACAATAGGGTTTCAGCACTTCGTGCTTGAACCCCTAATAATATTCACTTCATAAAATATTTGTTGGGCTTTTGTTAAGCTTTAAAGACTATATCTAGAAGGCTTTTATCAGTTAGCGGAGTATGTCTACAGATTCAACATGTCTTGTTGGTTATTATTAAAAAGCAGTATGAGAATTAAATTAGAAACCATGAACAAAGCAACTGCACAAGTACAAATAAAATATTTTTAAACAATGAAAAATGAACATATCTAAAATGACCACAGTGTTATAAACACAATAAACATGTTAATACAGTGAAATGAGCTTTTTCATTCGTACCTTCTTGGTAGTTGCCCTGTGTGTGATATAAGTGACAAGATCAAGAAGAAGAAGCCAATAAACGCAGCTAGAATGATCCAGAATATCAGCACAACTGAATCTAGAGAGAGAACGAGTTAGACGTCCCATCGGCTGACCTGTGATCTAGAAGAGAGAGAGTTAAAGAAGCTCACATCTGTTGTACTTCAGTGCAGTGGCGTTCACAAAGACTGGGTCCACGTAATCGTAGTAGTACTCGTAGTCCAGCACGTATTCAGATTCAGACTTTGTGGCGTTCCTCATTGTGTTTCGATTCGGTGATCTTGTGTGTAAATCTGAAACACCGCCAACAGTGATTAAATCCTTTATCCCACCCGGGAGAATCGCGGCTTTAACGCAGTCAAGCCACTCCCCCTTTCACTATACAGTCCTCTGTTCTGATGAGAGCAAGAATGGAGAGGCACACAATCGAAGATGTTGACGTCCCGTGTGAAGTTTCCACAGTCTGTGTTGGTTTGGGGAGCCATGTCATCGGCTGGTGTTGGTCCATGTGCTTTACTGAGTCCAGTCAACGCAGCCGTCTACCGGGACGTTTTAGAGCACTTCATGCTTCCTTCAGCAGACACGCTTTATGGAGATGTCGACTTCATCTTCCAGCAGGACTTGGCACCTGCCCACACTGCCAAAAGTACCAAAACCTGGTTCAATGACCATGGGTTTACTGTGCTTGATTGGCCAGCAAACTCGCCTGACCTGAACCCCATAGAGAATCAGTGGGGCATTGCCAAGAGAGAGACGAGGGACATGAGAGAAGAGCTGAAGCATCCTGGTCTTCATAACACCTCAGCAGTGCCACTGACGCCGCATTCAGGCTGAGACTCGGGCAAAAGGGCCCAAACCAAGTACTGGGCACACATACATGATTATACTTTTCAGAGGGCCGACATTTCTGTATTTAAAATCCTTTTTTTTTATTGATTTCATGTAATATTCTAATTTTCTGAGATTTCGAATTTGGGGTTTTCATGAGCTGTAAGCCATCAACATTATAACAAATAAAGGCTTGGAATATCTCACTTTGCATGCAACGAGTCTGTATAATATATTAGTTTCACCTTTTAAGTTGAATTACTGATCAAAAAATGAACTTTTGCACGATTTTCAATTTTTTTCGTGTTTCACCTGTATATCGGATTTAAACAGTAACATTTATTATACGGGTGATTTTCTCTTCAGTTAAAAAAAAAGATGAATTAAATGAAGGAATGAATAAAAAAATTATAATTATTAATTTAACTATTGTATAATAATTATTAATAATTATGTATTTGTTAAATGACAGATATAATAATAACAATAATAATTATTATTATTAAAATCTCTTTTTTATACGAACACATTCTTAATAATTGTTAATATTTCTGAATATAGGATATAGGATTTAAACTTGAACATTTCTTATACAGGTGAATTTCTCTTTGAATGAATGAATGAATAAATGAAGGAATTACTTAATAAATAAAATGATTATTGTTATTACTGTAATACATAATAATAATACCAATTATGAATTATGTTTATGAATATAGGATAGTATTGTTTATTTTCTAAATAATAATTACAGCAACAATAATAATAATTGATCATTACTATTATTATTGATTATTATAATTGATCATTATTTAAATAAATAACAGTAACAATAATTATTATAAGTAATAATGATAAATGTAATTAGAATATAGAATTAATGAATAATTAGATCAATAAAATTGTTATTATTATTACATAATTTTAACTATGATTAGTTAATAAATAAAAACATTATCATTGTTGTTACCAATAATTTAATTATTAATAATAACTATGATTATAGTAATAATAATTATTATTATTTGTTCAATATTAATTGCAACAGCACTGATAATAATTATAACTAACTATTATTATTGATGTTTATTTATTCAATAGCGATAATTATTGTTATTAGTAATACTATTTTTATAATAATAATTATTAATACTATTATTATTTATGTTATTATTTCGTAAGAATAAACAATGATCGTCAGAAAGATGTTTTTTTTCTGCTAATAACTACAATGTATTTTACGGCCAAAATAAAATGTAAAATACTTCTGGTGAGAGCTTTGAGTCAAAATATAGCTAGCACCCAAAAATAAAATAAAAATATTTGTGCTCTAGTTTACATAATAAAAAAATATCAAACATGGTGTTACATTTCAAGAACTCTTTCATCATCATGTAATGTAGTGTCTACCCTAATTATGTAACTGTAATTTTGAAAAACTATACATGATTCTTGATTTCATTATGTTTATGATTAATGATTATGTGTACAAGAATTATCTGTGATGGATTTATGATCACAACTTTTGCAGTGATGATAATAAGTTGAGACGTCTGGGCAAACCCATTCATAAACCGACCAATAGTGAGTGAGCTACACGAATATTCCCGCCTCCCGTGCGCGATTCATCCAATCACAGCACACGGTGTATGTTTGAAACGGCCAGTCTCAGATCACATTACATGGACTTCATTGCTTAAAGCTGTGTTTGTACATTGTCGAAGTTTCGTTTTCAGCCGAAAAACAAATAGAAGTCATTTCATCGAACTTTATAAACTAAAACTTTTAATCCACAATCAGTATTATACCGCGTATAAAATATCCGAGCGTTCGCGTTTCTGATCAATGCACAGCATTTAACGCGTTTTAATTGCAAACGAATATGTGACTTCAGAGTGTGGCTTAGCGTTATTTATTGACCCGTTTTAAAGAAGAGTGTTGCGCTATGGCGGATGGAGCGAGTCTAAACGCAAGCAGTTTGACCTCTCGAGCAAGGAAAGTCAATAACAGCGTTTCAATCCCAGCGAACATGAGGAGAAAAACTCGACAGAGCAACAGACGAGACATTCATAACCGGGTATGAACAACGCGACTCATGATTCACAGGCCACAAAACTCAACGACTCTTCCTGTTTTCACATTCGTCTTCTTCATGAAGTTGGTTATAGTTGTTGTGTCGTTAATGCACAATTGCACGTTGCACACCCTGTTTATCGCATTGCATTGACCAGCGTGCATGTTAAATGTTGACGTGCGTGAGATGGTTAGATGTGTAAAATGTTTCATGAAGTTGTATTGTGATTGCAGGTCGTCCTGGAGAAGGTCCTGGGCATCAGTGCCTCCAGCAGCAGTGCTTTAACCTGCGACCACAACACGGGTTTAGTGGCCTATCCTGCAGGGTAAAGTCACGACTGTCTCTATACGTGTTTTCTGTGTCGAAGTCCACACTTAAAGGCGTATGTCACTCTAAACGAAGACCGCCCTTTACTCACACATTTGATGTTCTTTCGGTCTTCTTTTGTAAAACAATAAGTTCATCTTTGAAAAATATCCTGACTGCTGTTTTTCCTTATAATGGAAGTGAATTATGACTGGAGCTGTCAATCTCAAAACTGACAGGCCCAAAGTAATCCATACGGTTTGTGTGTTGCTCTTCTGAAGACATGTCTTTGTGTGTTGTTAACTTACTCTTCTGAAGACATGGCTTTGTGTGTTAGCAACAAACCGAAATTCGCTGTAGAGCTGTCAAATATTGTATCAAATGTGGTGCCATCAATGATGGTTCCTCACGAGTCAATGGCGTTTGGTGCTATACGAGTCAACTTGTGTCTGTTTCCTAATTTATAACGACTTAAGAAGTTCACCCAAAAATGAAAATTATCCAATAATTTACTTGCCCTCAAGTCGTCCTAAGTGTATATGACTTTCTTCTTTCAGCCAAACACAGTCGGAGTTATATTAAAAAATATCCTGGCTCTTCCAAGCTTTATAATGGAAGTGAATAACAGATTTTTAAGCCCAAAAAAGCACAGCATCCATCATAAAAGTAATCCTTACAACTCTTAATAAAGGCCTTCTGAAGCGGTGTATTTTTGTAAGAAAAATATCCATATTTATAACTTTAAAGTCTGAAGTCACTGGGTTCGGGTAACGTGGGTATGCGAGTCTAGTTCTGGTGGAAGAGTGACCTCTGACCCGACGTAGGAGTAGCGTAAGCTTAGGTGAGAGTAGACGCCTCTCGCAGTTCTAACAAACAGGGTTGGTCAACAAACTCAAAACTTCTAGTTTGTGACCGGTGTTTTATTTTGCTCTATCTTCTGCGCATCCGTGATTTAATACTGTCGGATGTCATTCTTCAGCCAGAACTAGACTCGAGACCGGGAGCCAGTGATTCTAGTTTATAAAGTTATACATTATGGATATTTTTCTTACAAAAACGCATCACTTCACTTCAGAAGGCCTTTATTAACCCCCTGGAATCTGTATTACTTTTATGATGGGCTTTTTTGGGCTTCAAAATCTCAGGTAACACTCACTCCGATTATAAAGCTTGGAAGAGCCAGGATATTGTTTCATATAACTCTGATTGTGTTCGGCTGAAAGAAGAATGTCATATACACCTAGGATGGCTTGAGGGTGAGTAAATCATGGGCTAATTTAAAATTTTGGGTGAACAACTATCCCCTTCAATCTTAGTTTGTTGCATAACGTTTTCTTATGATGTCCGAAGACTTGAAATATAGAGTTGTGTTGATGACTTTTATTGTCCTTTTTTTATGTTTGGAGCTTAACCGCTCCAGTCCCCATTCACTTTCATTGATAAGGAAAAGCCTGCAGCCTTTCTTTAAAAAGTGCAGGAATAGTTAGGATATACAGGTTTGGAACAACATGAGTAAATTACAATTTTTGATCTTAGGTGAACTTTAAACTTTCACGCGACTTGTGGTTATTCTGCTTGGACGCCGGTGGGAACGAGAGAAACTTCAAACTAGTGTAAAATAAATGAATACTTTTATTCAGCATGGACACATTAAATTGATCAAAGATGGTAGTAAAGACATTTTATAATGATACAAAAGTTTTTTATTTCAAATAAATGCTGTTTTTTTTTTTACTTTGCCATCACAGAAATAAATTGAATGATACTTTAATTACATATGAATAATTTCACAATATTACTGTTTTACTGTATTTTAATCAGGTAAATGCAGCCTTGTTGAGCAGAATATTACTGTAAATGATCACTTTCACCTAATGCATTTATGTTGTGTGTTTCAGTTGTGTTATTGTCATCCTGAGCCCAAAGAAAAACAAGCAGACTCACATATTTAATACATCCAGGTAAACAACACGCGTATTATCTTTACTTCAGTGGCATAGTGTTGTACATTGAAACCGGATTAAATCCGAATCATGTGTTTGTTGCTCAGGAAAACCTTCAGTGCCTTGGCTTTCTCGCAGAATGGAAAATATTTGGTCACTGGTGAGGTAAGTGTCCTGAGATGTTTAACGAGGGCCAGAAGAATGACGACTGTGCCGAATGCCCTCAGAGGCAGGCTCTCACTGATTCCTACGGTTATCTTCTGTGTATGTGGTAGAGGAGGGCTTATGTCTGGGCTTCTCCCTGCGCTCCGACACATTCCTGCTCGTCATAGTGAGGCCCAGTGTCTGTCCCAACTTGGAAAACCAACAGAGAATCGCTGTAGCGACAGCAGATCACAAATGCAGCGCAATGCCTTTGCTTTTTTTAGGCATTTGACTGATAATGCTGCGTATTTCATAAGGTAGTTTGCAGATAATTAAAAGAATAGTTCACCCAAAAAAAGGTCTTCGGATATTTTCCTAAAGAATAGGCTTAAATGGGTTTGGAATAGTGGCGATGCCGAATTCTCAGTTTTATGTGAAGGATTTCTTCACCGGTTTAAGTGTGAGCGGAGTCACAAGATTCATATCACTGCAGCTGCGTTTAGAGGAGGATTAGTCACCATTTAAACTCTTGAAAGGCACATGTTGTCCTGCATTCTCTGACACATGATTATTTATCAGCGGCTGCGTTTTCCACTCATGCTTTTTCTCACTATCTGACCGTGTTGAAAACTAGTAAATGAAAATCAAATCTAAAATGGCATACTGTCATACTACTCGTACTATTTCTGCAGTGTGTGTGAATAAAATCATCCAAATTGCCTTCTACATTAGCCTAAATGAATATGTTTTTAATATAGCAAAGACTTTATATATAGAAAGTCATGGCGTCACTGCAGCTGCTGTTAGAAGCTCCTGTTGCCATAAAAACATTCAGTGTTCTTATGAAATATAAGGTTTTTAATGCTATATGAGCATAGGAAACATTTATGGGACAGTTGATGTCAGATTTTGTTGCTGATTTGAAATGTTATTTAATTGTGAGTTCAGCAAGCAGTTTTAGAGATTTCAGGATTCCCTCACTCGAGTAGACAGGACTTTGTCTTGGATGCCAAAAATCGCTGCCCGGAGGTGTCGCAAATATGGCCGCCGAGGGAACAGACTTTCCTTGAAAGGGACTTTTTAATATAGTCACGTTTATCTCGTTATTGGCCACAATAGAGCGCATGTCTACTTTTCCAGCGACTGGTTCCGGATGCATTTTATTTTTTCCTTTAATTTTTCACCTAGGGATTTAAAAAAAAAATTGTTAATGAGTAATAACCAAGAACCGGACAAAATCGGATAACGATACAAAGGTGCAGGACTGTACCTTTTTAAGGAGAAAAAGAACTACAATCCCATGAAGCATTGCGAAGGACATTTAATCTCTAAACAAGTATAAAGCTATTGTTTTAAATGCATGTGTGTAGAATCAATTTATGCAGTTTATTGCAAAATGTGTATAGATAAAATATTCAAGCAGTTTTATAGTGTCGGGAGACTGAAGGTGCTTCCCAATTTGCGCACTTATGCACTATTCTGGGCCGTTTTGTAGTATAAATGGTGTCAAAATAACCATATCAAATTCATACACTAGATGTTTTGTATATAGTACAAGTACATACATAGTATATG
This sequence comes from Tiaroga cobitis, assembly GCA_030578255.1. Taxonomy (NCBI): domain Eukaryota; kingdom Metazoa; phylum Chordata; class Actinopteri; order Cypriniformes; family Leuciscidae; genus Tiaroga; species Tiaroga cobitis. The sequence goes on from CM060605.1 coordinate 39,511,263, forward strand.
GTGTGTAATTTGGGCCACAGCTTGACTCTATTATGTCATTTGCTGTGCATTTTGGGAGTGGGCGGGGCTAAATAGTTATTTTAAGGTGATTTGCTTGTTTTGAATCTGATTGGTGGAGATCTTTGCAGAATCATGGGTAATGTAGTTTTTCACCATAGATGCCGCTGTTAATCATGACGGTTATGTAAAATAATGTGAACTGATGGCTTCTACAATGGTATATGTAATCGATGAACAACCTCTTGGTCTGTGTTAAAAGGTGTACAAGTTAGCATTTAAAATAAATTCCCTGACCCTATAGAGAAAATAAAAGTCTTTTTTACTCCCGTAACCTGACTGTTGCACTCTGTTACACTGTATAGTAGGGTAGACAAATCTGGGTGTCGGGTCTCACATATTTATTATGATTTCATGCATTATTTTTCCTCCATCTGTTCACTGGGCAGAGCGGGCACATGCCCTGTGTGCGTGTGTGGGACGTGGCAGAGCGGGCGCAGGTGGCAGAGGTCCAGTGCCACAAGTACGGGGTGGCGTGTGTGTCGTTCTCCCCCAACGGGAGCTATATAGTGTCTGTGGGATACCAGCACGACAGGACCGTCAGCGTCTGGGAGTGGAAGGTGGGTTTGACCGCGGTCTCTGCCGGGATGCCATGAATAGTTGTTTAAAGGCACACTATGCAGGAATTCCGTTTTTGTCAAACAGCGACCCCTAGAGTCGCTGTGGAGAACTTGTATTTAACGTTACTGTCGTAAATGCCACTCACGAAGAGCGTCTGCCATAGACTGGTCTCTGCACTCACGGCCTGATACCCCTTTGAAGCTGTTATATAGGTACAAATCTATGAAGGTAAAATGATGTCATAATGAATTGCATGCGCAGGGTAAGATTTGTGAAAGTGTGCATAAGATTGCAAGCGTAAATTAAATTTGCGTGTGCAAGAGAAGATTTGTAAGCGTGTAAATCGCATATCAAGTGTAAGAAAAAAATATTTGCAGCATTTTACTGTTATTGGTAAGTGTAATACATGTATTGTGAAACTGCAGCTTCATGCTAACGCAAAATAAATAGGATCTGTATTCTTCTGACTTCCATTTTTCCGCGCTTACACTTTTGGCACGGTTTTTGCGCACAAATGCGGCCAAAAGCATTGCAAGCCTGTGAACAGCTATTTGCAACCGAAAACAACAGAGTCAGGGACTGCAAAACAGATTGATCGCGTAAAATCAAACTTTGTGTAAATAAATCAACTGTTGCAAATGTCTAAATTACTTATTGTGTACATGCGGCAAAAAAGTTCCCGAAATAACCCGATTTGTACAGTTGCGTGTTTCTTTTACCCGCGCTTCCAATTTTGGCACGATTCTCTCACTGAATGAGTTTTGCAAGCGCGAAGAGGAGGGCGGGTCCACCTTCATCATGCAGCCAATCAGATGAGCTTCTCGCTGACACTCGATTTACTCTTATCTGATTGGTTCAATAAACACGTCAGTCTTCAGAACGCATATTTATCTTAATTTGGCTCATTCTCGTTACTTTTAATGCAAACATACATGTTAAATAAATACATAAATCATGATTGTTTAATAACCTGTGCACCATTAGGTGGATTATTTGAGTAAATACTGAATTTAGAGCTGGTGTGTTAAGAAAGAAAATTTCTGTATATTCAGTGCATGTATCCTGCTCATAGACTGTGATCCTGCTCATCATCCTCCTCAGCAGGCCAGATTTGTTTGTAATGTTGATGTTGCTGAATGTAGGCCTTTTTGTACTGCATGCATCATTTCACCTGTCAATTAATCGTGGGCGATTCCAGAATTATTATTATTATTTTACTAAAATTAGTTATAATAATATATTTTTCCCTTTAACATGTATTTTAAGGTCATCTCTAAATTATGCACCATTTATCACCTGCAATGCCATCGTGTAACCACTAGATTTCTGTATAGCCCTATATATAAACACATATGCTGTGTATTTCCTGGCTGCTGGGTTTTTATTCAGACATAATTAGTTGCTTTGCATTTGATTTTGCATATATATATATATATATATATATATATATATATATATATATATATATATATATATATATATATATATATATATATATAATTATTAAAGACTACTTTTTGTTAAAGTTGAATTTATCAGTTTCAGATTTATCAGAAATTAATCAGTTTTTCATTAGCTACAGTCAAATCTGGACACAGAGAAAGCATTTCATTATACTAGCAACATAATAGCTTGATCAGTCACACGAAAGTAATCAGAATTGTGACAAAGACAATATTTAAAAATATATGTTAAATACCATGAACAGAGACATGATGTGAAAAACACTGCATCAGAATGGTATTGTTCGGTATTAAAAAATGGGTATTCAATGTTTTCTGTTTGTTTGTTTGTTTGTTTGTTGTAAAGTTTAACATCAGCTCAGTGGTGTAACAGATAGGCTTATAATATATAAAATTTAAATCCAATAACACCGCTCGGAATTCAGTATTTACTCAAATAATCCACCTAATGGTGCACAGGTTATTAAACAATCATGATTTATGTATTTATTTAACATGTATGTTTGCATTAAAAGTAACGAGAATGAGCCAAATGAAGATAAATATGCGTTCTGAAGACTGACGTGTTTATTGAACCAATCAGATAAGAGTAAATCGAGTGTCAGCGAGAAGCTCATCTGATTGGCTGCATGATGAAGGTGGACCCGCCCTCCTCTTCGCGCTTGCAAAACTCATTCAGTGAGAGAATCGTGCCAAAATTGGAAGCGCGGGTAAAAGAAACACGCAACTGTACAAATCGGGTTATTTCGGGAACTTTTTTGCCGCATGTACACAATAAGTAATTTAGACATTTGCAACAGTTGATTTATTTACACAAAGTTTGATTTTACGCGATCAATCTGTTTTGCAGTCCCTGACTCTGTTGTTTTCGGTTGCAAATAGCTGTTCACAGGCTTGCAATGCTTTTGGCCGCATTTGTGCGCAAAAACCGTGCCAAAAGTGTAAGCGCGGAAAAATGGAAGTCAGAAGAATACAGATCCTATTTATTTTGCGTTAGCATGAAGCTGCAGTTTCACAATACATGTATTACACTTACCAATAACAGTAAAATGCTGCAAATATTTTTTTCTTACACTTGATATGCGATTTACACGCTTACAAATCTTCTCTTGCACACGCAAATTTAATTTACGCTTGCAATCTTATGCACCCTTTCACAAATCTTACCCTGCGCATGCAATTCATTATGACATCATTTTACCTTCATACAAATCTTGCATAGTGTGCCTTTAAATAAGAGATCTAGCGCTAGAATGTGTTTTTGAACTCAACCTGAGCGCTCGTGTCCGCTGCTATCAGTGCCATAGATGCATAACGTTAGTCATTGTGTCTCTTGTGGCGGCGCGCGCACAGTCTTCACTCGGACGCGCTCTTCAATCTATCACCGTTGCGGAGACTCTATTCATTCCGGTGAAATCACAAAATAAAATGCACACAAACTTAGAAAGATTTACTAACTAGTCCATCAACAAGATCGCCAGGTCAGCACCACTGTTGCATCCAGTGCTGCTTTTTAGCTCGCGCCAACGGGTGAAAGCCTGACCGAGTGGGACTCTTGTCCGGTTCCTCACGCGGTCAGATTCTCTTTTCCTTTTCCTAGTCTCTTCCGACCGCGATTTCTTTGCTTTTTCCATCGTCGAGTATCACGTCTGAAATGCGCGCAAGTGTCTTCGTGCTTCAAATGTTGTTGATGTGTGTGACATTGTTGCCGTAAAGCATGTCGTCAATCTCGCGAGATTTGTCGGGGGCGCTCCTTTCAAACTTGCATTGCTGGTTTTTCCAGCGGCGTCCCCCCCAAGCTTTACTACCAGGATGATTCGCCCTAATATGAGTTTGTTTACCACCGAAATGACTTTGAAGCTGTTATATTAAGGTACAATTCTTGCATAGTGTGCCTTTAAGATCTTAAGAATCTCCAATATCATTTTTCTTGGGTTAATCAACATTGTGCTTGGTATTTGTCTTCCAACCAAACTTGAGTCCAAAGTTTAAATCCCGTCCGGCTAGAGCTCTTCCCATAATGTTTACGCGTTAGCACTGAGCCGTCGGTTACAGGACATTCGCTCGGAAAGACAGAAGATTGCATGCGAAGTTTAGAAAAAGAACCAAAACAAAAAGATGAAGGAAATGCTGCTTTGTTTACCAGTCCCTCCAGAAAAACGCGATTATGCGATCGCTGAATTCAATGCATAATCAGCCAAAGTCCGCATATTTATGCGGGGGTCGCATTTTTTCAAATACTCCGCAATTTCGCCGCATAAATTGCAGATTTCCGCGCAAAATATGCGGGGCTTGCATGATTTCATAATCCCCGCATTTTTCGTCGCAAAAAAGTCACATATATCTTAGCAGAAAGTTGGAAAATGTTGCGTTTGCTTCACACAAGAGCAGCCGTTTCCCCCTGTTGCCATGGGAACGTTATGAATTGACGTAATTACACGACGTGAACATCATCGAAAAGCTGTAAAACAGGAGCACACTTTATTTTTAAATATTTCATTTATTCATTTTTACTACTCATTTTTTTTGTAGCATATTCCTCTAGTAAAGCTACAGAACTTGTTTGACTCCTCAATGTTTTGTAAGTTTGATGTGTTTATTAAGGTCTTGTAACGCGTTGTGTCGGGAAGAAAAATAGGGATAGCTCACAGATGAAGTTATTGCAGAGGCCAGACAGACTCACAGAGGCGATTGGCATCTCACAACTAGCACTTTATTCCCTAATCGAACTCGTATAACTGTCTGTCACATGTTCTACCGTCCACATCGCTACTTAATAAACAAAATAAGATAAAAGAAGTAGCATCAAACAGAAATGACCCGCACACATGGGGTGTTCGAGGCGCGCATACAGTATAATACTGCAGACCGTTCAACAGGAGCGCGCAGCTCTTAAAGGGGCCACACCTTATTTCCACTCGTTACAGTCTGAAATAAAACAAGATGAGAAATTAAATATTTCCAGCACTTTCTGTGATGAAGTTATGCTTGCTTATCGTAGGAAGTAATAAGAAAGGACTCTTTACAATAAGGTAGTAGCCTAGTGAGAACAGGGTGTTGGGGGAATCACTTTTTTTTCTCTTTTTCATCAAACCGCAATTTTTGCAAGTTCCCGCAATTTCATCGCAAAAAATTGCATAAATATCCCGCATATTCCATTGCATTTTTAAAGAAAACGGGCCGCGTAATCAAGGATTTTTGCCCGCAACAATCACAAAAAAACTCTGCGTTTTTCTGGAAGGACTGGTTTACGGTTCTTGGAACAGCGTGTCGTCTTTGTCGCTCTTCTTCGCCTACTGCAAATCACAACTGTGCTTCTCTCAACACATTCACCTCGCGCATGCGCTGTTGTGCGCTCACTAAAACTGGGGTGCCCATGGATGTCCGTGGACCCTCACGATGATAAATGATGTTGCGCGGATGGCTGAAGTATTCTATTAGATTGTGAACAATAACCTGAATTCAAAATGAAAATTGTTCATTTCTATCACTTACTTGCACGTGGCATCACAAACAAGCAAATGTTTGTTAGTGTGAAAGCTGGCCGACTTTACATCCTTCCCTACAGACTTGCTTTCTCTGGTTCTCAATATAGAGATTATAGATATATACTATTATCTACGTTATATTGCGCCATGTTTAAAATCGACACTTCGCAACTCGCGTATCATCTGGAATTTTGAGATTCCCAGTTAGTAAATAAGACGTCGCTCACTCACTCGTTCATGTGCTCTGAACTCAAAATGAGGATATTTCTGACTCCACTTGATGGCACATTAACCTCCTCTAGTGATGTTTGTTTAGGTTGCAGGGTGTTTAAAGTGAATTTTGTGAATGTTAACGTGTACAGGGAGCAGTGGACACTGCATAAGGAACTCCCAATCGGGACGCAGCTTGTGAGTTTGGTTTACAAGAATATATAAATAATGCTTTTAAATCTTCTCCTTGCTTGCAGAAGGGGACTGTAATCGCATCCAATAAGGTGTCCAGCCGTGTGCTTGCTGTGTCGTTCTCGGAGGACAACAGCTACTTTGTAACGGCGGGGAACAGGCATGTTAAGTTCTGGTACCTTGACGCCTCAAAGGAAAGACGGGTGAGACGCTTATTGCTACAGTCTACAGATGCACTGGAAATCCAGTCTACATTTAGTCTACAATAGCATTTTTAAAAATTATTCAAATTAATCTAAATAAAGACTGGACTTTGAGGTAGAGGTGGCCTTTAGGGACGGGGACAAGTAATGACCCAATAAGGCTGCATCCATTTATGATTTTGGTAAAAAAAAAAAAAAAAAACACATTCTGTGTATATGATTATTATTGCGTGTTATTTTATATTGTGCTACCATACACTGAGGTGAGAATAGCATCCGCCACTATCTTACACCTGTTGAGTGCTGATATGAATCGACGTGTTTAGTGCAGTTTCCTTTGTTTGCCCACATCCTTTCTGTGACTGGGTTTTTGTTTTCTAACTAAATGGAGCAGAAAACATATGCACACGCTTTCTTCATGTCATTTGTGGAGGTTGTCAGCTGTTGTGTCCTGCAGGTGAACAGCACGGTGCCTCTGATTGGTCGCTCTGGGCTGCTCGGGGAGCACCAGAACAGTCAGTTCTCTGGTCTGGCGTGTGGCCGCGGCTCTATGGCCAGCAGCACCTACTGCATCACACACACGGGTCTGCTGTGCCAGTTCAACAGCAACCGGCAGCTGGACTCCTGGGTTGATCTCAAGGCAAGTTACGCACTGTGCCTTTATTTCATCGTTGTGATCCATTCAAAACCCTTTAAGAGGGCTGGGTTGACGAAATCCACTTCTTGATTTTAATCCGATATCGATTCTCAAATCCATCTTTTAGTCTTTGCTGTTTTCAGTTGGTGCATGAACAAAACTGCACTAAACATTTAGGGGCTGTTTACATTTCACCGTTTTCAACTAAAAGCGGAAAACGTATGCGGTTTGGCCGTTCATTGACACGACCAACGGCGTTTCGAGTGGCTGAAAGAACAAAGTTTTGAAAACGAGTTTCAAAGTGCAAGTTTTTGAAACCGGTCTCCGTGTAAACAACACAAACGCGAATCTCTGAAGACGATGATATCATACACATGCGTATTGCGTGTTCAGTCTGTAGTGTGTCATCGCCATCTAATGGCCTGGCAGAGGAATACAGCGATTTTAGTCATTTCGCGGATCCGTGGGAGTGGGGATCGTTTTGACAATGGTGTCGTCTGTACGTGGAAAACTTTTTTTTTTTCTCCGTTTTAAGCATATTGTTGTCTTGTAAACGTACCCTTTGTTATATTGCGCCTCCTTAGTTATAAAGCTTTGTGCATTGTTACTTTTGATATATAACAAAGTCTCAGCTATTAAATTCTGTCCATTTTATTATGATTTGGCACTCTTTAAAGGGTTAGTTCACCCAAAAATGAAAATTAAGTCATTAATTACTCACCCCCATGCTGTACCAACCCCGTAAGACCTTCGTTCGTCTTCGGAACACAAATGAAGATATTTATGATTAAATCTGAGAGGTTCATGACTGCTACATAGGCTCCCTAAGGGAATGAATCCTGATGGCCCAGAAAGTCAATATAGAAAATGTTTAAATATTCCATGTCGCAACAGTGGCTCAACTATAAGTTTATCAAGCGACGAGAATACTTTTTGTGCGAAAAAACAAACAAAAATAACGACTTTATTCGACTATTCCTTTTCTTCCTTGTAGGCCTGAAACGAGACTTCAAGAGATTTCTACGACGCGCACGCGCGAGAACTGAACTGAAGTAGTTGAAGGAGATCGCAATTCTCGCGCATGCGTCGTGGAAATCTCTTGAAGTCTCGTTTCAGGCCTACAAGGAAGAAAAGGAATAGTCGAATAAAGTCGTTATTTTTGTTTGTTTTTTCGCACAAAAAGTATTCTCGTCGCTTGATAAACTTATAGTTGAGCCACTGTTGTGACATGGAATATTTAAACATTTTCTTTAATGACTTTCTGGGCCGTCAAGTGTCATTCCCTTAGCGAGCCTATGGAGCAGTGATCCAGCTGTCACATTTAATCATAAATATCTTCATTTGTGTTCCGAAGACGAACGAAGGTCTTACGGGGTTGGTACAGCATGGGGGTGAGTAATTAATAACTTAATTTTCATTTTTGGGTGAACTAACCCTTTAATGTGGCATGCCAGACGGCCGTTACCGCCTCAGTTCAAGCGAACAAGCAGCGATGATCTCATCTCTTCCTCTTTACTACTAGTTGCAGCACAAAATAAACTACATTTTGCATAGTAAAATAAAATGTCGCTGTAGTTTGCCTTTTTTTGCCAAGTAATTTTGTCAGATAAATACTGTAAACAAGTTTAGTGTTTTTTTTTTTTCTCATTTCTCATATTCAAATTTTTTTTTTTTTTTGATGACAGCCAAGTCGAAAGTTATGACACCAATTGTCATAAAGTAATTTATAATAAAAACGGTCTTATGTACAACTTAATGTTTGTATTCAAATCAGTTGGTAATTTTAAACTTTAATATTGTATAGTACTATAGTAATATACCAACTGACAGGGTTCCCGGTATAGTTTGCAGCATTAGTTGTAGATTTTTTATCCTTGAGAAACTTTACATATATTGCTCCTGATATATTTCCAAATGAACTGATATCAAATTGAATCGCAAGCTTTTTAATCTAATCGAATTGTGAAATTTGTGTTAATGTCCACCCCTACATTTTGACCCCCCATATTTTTCATATCTACATTATCTGACACCTTTTCAGCTGTCCATTCCCAATTGCCCTGTAAACTTATTTATTTGCATTTTTTTTTCCAAACTGAGGCATGAATATATTTAGCTGATATAAATCTATTTAAATTGCTCTATATCAATCATTTAAATATTTATACAATTTTAATTTAAATACACAATGCATTTCAGTTGATCATTGCATGTGGATCCTATCGCTTTGAAGAGATGAAATTCCACATCCAGACTTGGATGATAATCTATGCGAGTGCCTGGATGTGGAATTTCATCTCTTCAAAGCGATTGGAAAAACCTACAATTGTTTGCGTTTTGTTCCCCTTCCTGGAGCACCAACAGTTCCTCAACAAATCTGAATCGAAAATTCCTTGTAATTTGTTGTAATCCCCATTAAAAAGTAAATGTGCACACATCCTAAATAAGCCAGTAAGACCCTACAAAATATTCACGTATTTATTACTAGGGGTGGGAATTGAAAACCGGTTCCACTCGGGAACCGGTTCTAAGTTTAACGATCCATCGATATTGTATGCCCTCCACGTTAACGAGTCCTCTTATCGATGCTCCTGCTCTGAGTCAGCCATTGTATGTAGGCTACAGACCGTGAACTCACAACTGTCCCTTTTGTCCTTTATCAAGCTTCATAGCACGGCGTCCAAAGCGAATTTTTGTACCGCCAAAGTCTTATTTGATCGGTGAGTAATGTAGATGAACTGCTGCGCTTGTGACAGGGCGCATGTTTAACTGAATGAGCAGAGAGAGAGAGAGCCCCGGTCGCGCGCGCGCACTCTCTCTCTTTAGAGCAAGCCGGCTTCACCGTCTCAAAACTAAGCGCTCTCTCCCTCGCACATATTAATCAAAATAAACGACACGATGGTAAGGTCGGGAGACTAAAGTTTCATGTGGAGCATTCGGAGATTTGTTTTTCCTGAATTAGGCCACCGCTGGGTGTGAATTGTGCTAAAATACGTTGCCTTATCTTATCTGAAAAGCGTTCCGCACATTCAGCTGACATAAACCACACTTTAAATAAACGAAAAAAACTATCCAGTGATGAAATTTTTTCTGTGATGACACATCTTGTGGGATGTCACAAGCGCCGGTGTTCTGACGATTTGTGCTGCCTTGTCGAAAAATGCTACCGTAGCGCGAATCGATCACAGAATATCGATTTAATATTATATTGATACAATTATAATACAATTCTAAGTTATGAGTAGCTACTGTATAGCCTACTGTAGACTATAGGCTCCTGTTTTTATTTTTAAAACGGTGTGAAAAGTAAAAATTATCATCAAATATATTCATCTTTGACTTGTCAAAGCACACCTTTCCTTAGTAACTGAAACTTTCAGTTATTCTTGTTCAGCTGGCTGACCGTACAAATATTCATATAGTAGTTAGCATTTTTTAAAGAGAAATTACATTATAACACATGAAAATGTACCTTTTGTTAAAAAAACTGAGTCTGCACATGCGCATAACCAGTAAGTAGCAAATCTCGATGGGTAGCATGAATCGTCAGAACACCGGCACACGTCCGATAATGACACGTCCAATTCGCGAACTAATGACTCATTTGAACCGATTCGTTTTAATGAATGGTTAAAACAACTGACCTTCCCAACACTGAACTCACGGTACGTTTAATCGGTGTATAACTAATCGGTAACACTTTACAATAAGGTTTCATTTTACTACATAAAAAGTACAGTTTGTTAGTCAAGTGTAAGCTTTAAAACAAATAAAACCACTTGTTTTTTCCCCCCCCGAAAAAGCATGACTACTTTTTCCCACACAGTGCTATCAGGAATCGATAAAAGAATCGTTAAAGAATCGGATCGATAAGTAGAATCGTTAGTGGCATTGATATTGATAAAATCTTATCAGTTCCCATCCCTGTTTATTACACAACATGTCTCGGAGACAGCGTTTATAGGATGCAATGTATAAAGTATGTGTGTCTTTGTTTTGCGTCTGTAGACGATGTCAGCACAGTGCTTGTCGGTGAGCGAGACGTTTGTTTTCTGCGGCTGTGCTGACGGGACGGTGCGCGTGTTCAGCCCTCAGGACCTGCGCTACATCACCACTCTGCACCGGCCGCACTGCTTGGGGGTCGATGTGTCTCAGGGCACACAGCCGGGGTAAGACACTCTCAGGCCAGCCTGGGCTGGAATACAGATGCAAACGCCATACGTTTGTTGATTTAAAGGGCTCACGTTACCGTCACATGCAAAAAACTAAGATTAATGATTGATTTCTGTAATTGAGTTTAAGTAAAACTATTTCTGATCCAAAGTTTTTCTACTTTAAACGAAAGGAGGAAAAAAAATGTACTATGTTGGAGGAGAAACAAGATCACGAGTAGTCCAGTAGAATATTGCTCAAAGCTTGCAAAACAGAATAGAAAGCAAGCATATGGCTTAATCCGGATATTTGGTCTCGCGTACCTCTCGTTTTTCACGAATCTAAATTTTTCTATATTCGCTGCCATTATTACTAAGACTTTAATTCTTTGTACTTTACACGTATCCAGAAATCCATGTAAAAGCAACTTTCACACTCGTAACAATGTTTAGTGTACCTTAACTTTTGCTTATAAGTTATTGTTGTTGTTATTATGATTCAGATTATTTAAAAAAAACACAACTTGTATTCCAGAAAATACGATACTTAGAATTCAGACATGTAGCTTTAACTTCACAACTATTTCAAGTTTATTGTTGTAAAAGGAATTAGCTTTACTTGAAATGTTGATTAATTGATTTACTTTGCATTAATTGCAATAAACTTTAACTTAAAATATTACGTTTTTATTTCAGCCAGTGCTAAAATGATGAAATAGCTAATAAAAACTATAGACATATTTCTAATAAAATGATCAAAAACAAAACGACTAAAACTTTTAACTAGAGTTAAAATAAAAATAGAATATATATAAAAAATAAAACCAAATTCAAAATATAATCGTGTCAATGCAACACTGGTGTGAATAATGTTGGCAAAATAAATCCATTGTCAGTAATCTTGTGGTTTGAATCATCTCGTATGTATAATTGTTCAAACATTTTTTTGTTAAACATTAAATGTAATTTCTTCTTTGATTACTTCTCTATTCATAGGCATTTGTTCGGTGCAAACCCAGAAGCACAGTATCCAGATACCCTGGCTTTAACCTTTGACCCTGTGACCAGGCACTTGACGTGTGTGTATAATGACCACAGCGTGTACGTGTGGGACGTGCGGGACATTCGCAATGTTGGGAAGGTCTATTCAGCTCTGTACCACAGCGGGTGTGTGTGGAGTGTGGAGGTGCGTTACTCAGACCAGCTCATGTTGAGGTTATCAGAACAAGGCCAGTTTATGAATGCATAATATCCTCTGCAGACCTACCCTGATCTTGAAGATTCATCAGCGTGTCTGTCGCCCGGATCTTTCCTCACCTGTTCATCTGATAACACCATCCGCCTGTGGAAAAGTGAGTCGCCGCAGAGTCACGGCTCGGCTCTCGGCCTTCGACACAACCTCTACAGCCAGGTAATGATGATAATAATTATAATTCATTTTATTTGCGGGCGCCTTTCAAGACACTCAAGGACACCTTGCAATAATAAAATGCATAATTATACAGAGGAAAAAGTAAAAGTGATTTGTAAAATCAATTAGCCAATAACATAACTAAAATCAATCAGGATAGGCTAATCTAAAGAAAAAAAGAGTTTTAAGACATGATTTAAAAATGGAAAGACTAAGACTGTTACGTATACGCACTACTGCTAGACTGCACCGGGGCGGGACATCCCAGTTTACACAAATATTTTCATAATTTGTCTGAACAGCAGAGAACGCATATTTTGTCTTTATTTATTTGTTATGGGTTCGTACGGTCATGAAAAACATGGAAAAGTCATGGAATTTTAAAATGGCATTTTCCAGGCCTGGAAAAGTTTGGGGGAAAATAAATAAACCGAGAAAGTTTTTGGAAAAGTCATGGAAATTGGTTTCACAAATATCTGTATAATAGTTTAATCAGTGCCTGAATGTGATTTTGCAGGTAGTGCGCTTAGTTTTACTAACGCCCCTCGTTTACCAAAACTAAATTCAGGCCGTGGTTTATTTGATAATATTGCTTGAACAAATTACAGTACTTAGGATTCATGACGTTATGTTCACAGTCATCAGTTGTCCTCCTAAAAGACTTTTTGTTCATCTTTGAAACACAAATTAAGATATTAAAGTTGTAATGAAATCAAAGTTGACCCTTTTTACTTTGTTAGCGCGCATCATTAGTCTTGTGGTGAACAATTAATGCGTGCAAGTTAATACACAAACTATTTTTTTTCTGTCTTTAATCAAAACCTGAAAATGTGCTTCCGCTCTGGAACGGCGTTCCTCCTCTGACGGCAGTTTGATGGCTTGGGTTGAATATCCTTGAAGGGTTTGTTCACCCAAAAATGAAAACTATCCCATAATTTACTCACCCTCAAGCCATCCTAGGCTTTCTAAATGACATTCTTCTTTCAGACGAACACAGTTATATGAAATAATATCCTGGCTCTTCCAAGCTTGATAATGGGAGTGAATATTACCTGAGATTTTGAAGCCCAAAAAAGCCCATCATAAAAGTAATACAGATTCCAGGGGGTTAATAAAGGCCTTCTGAAGTGAAGTGATGCGTTTTTGTAAGAAAATTATCCATATTTATAACCTAAATTAAATCTGTTCATCATATACATTGATTGTGTCTCTTCAGAGGACTCGGATTAATCCGCTTGATTCATATGGAGGAACAAAGAGTAAACGATGACAGAATGGTTTGCCAGTGTCTTCTTGAGTTTATTGTATGTGAATGTGTTTCAGGACATTGTAAGGATAGTATATGTGGACGATGACACGCAGTACCTCAAAGCTGAGGCTGAGAAAGCTGAGGGAGGAGGCCAGGATGGTAAATCTGGGATCAGGGTGATGGGAATCAGCCCAGATGGACAGCATTTGGCAGCTGGAGACCGCAGTGGGAACCTGAGGTGAGGGGAGTGAGGCGTCTGTGCAGAGAACAGAATCCTACATCTATGTGTATGCTGAAGCGATGGTCTCTTCTTCAGGATCTTCGGCTTGCAGTTTATGGACGAACTGCTGAAAATCGAGGCTCATGATTCGGAGGTCTTGTGTCTAGCCTTCTCTCCTAATGAGACTGGTAAGTGAGCCTTTTTCAAATGCATATTTTGTAATGCACAACTACTTTAAAGAGATACTTCGCCATTGGCAAAATGAGCTTTCAATAAAACTAGGCTGCCTATGCAGTAGAAAGTTTTTTTATTTTATTATTATAATAAATTTGGTGCTGCCTTACCAGAGAGAACTGAGAAAAAAGGCTCTTTTGCCAAAGAGGTAGGGAAACACCCATAATGCACTGGACATGCTGCTGTCCGAGGCCACTCCCATCAGTCTGCTATGGATACGCTTGACCAGAGTCAAATATCGCCTTGCTTTAGTAGGAAATCCCTCTTAGCAAACTTTCAGTCATAATGGTGTCGACTTTTTGAATTCTTGCGCCTTGGAACAATAAGAGTAAGTGTTTAGCGGTAGCGAGTTACTTTCGGTTTCCAGTGAAGGATCCAGCGTGGTGTGGGCTGTGGCTAAAAGCGGAAAAGAGTACGGAGAGAACGCCGCGACGGAAATGTGAAAAACCTCTGTGCTTGTGGTCAACGTTTGATGCCAAAAGGAGGGAAGAAAACTGGAAGAAACTGCCATTCTTCTGTCAGGTTGGCCCGACGCAAAACAGCCGCATTCAGAAAGAAAGCTGTTGTCATAGTGTTCCTTTTCTACCATAATTCTTAGGGATGCACGATGATATCGGGACAACATCGGAATCGGCCGATAAAAGCTTAATGACCATTATCGGCATCGGCAGATGTGAATATTACTGCTGATGAGCCTTGCCAATAGGGGGGCGTGTTTCCTATGCGCACGTGACGACTGCGAACGAAGCATGAGCGCCAGCAACTTAAACTTCCAACTAGGGGTGTGCGTCTCACGGTTTTTGATCGTGGACGATTAAAATGTCTCCACGATTTGCTTTTGAAGAAAAATCATAGTATCGTGCATTCTATCAGTTCAATTCTGGCGCCTTCATCTCAACATACTGTACAACGCGACGTACATTCACATCTTATGTGAACGCAGAGGGTGAAAGTGAAAACAAACAGAGAAAATCTGCTCGTCAAATGCGTGTATATTAGACGCGTCGCGTGCAGCTCTTAAAGAGACAGTAATAATATGCTGCCGCTTGTCCTTAAAGAGATACTGCACCCAGAAATAAAAATTCAGTCATTATTTACTCTCTAATGTTGTTCCAAACCTGTATTCATTTCTTTCTTGAAGAAAGCCACATTCTTCCAAATAAATTTTTTCAACAGAAGAAAGAAATGTATTTGGGTTTAAAACCACTTTAGAGAGTAAATGATGACAACTTACATTTTTGGGAGAACTATCCCTTCAATGTTAATAAAACAACAAAACACAGAGGACATCACTCACTGCTCTTGACTGAGAACGTTAATAGAAGCTTTAAGCTTTTTTTTTTTTTCAAATACATCAAATACAAAAAATTCAAATACATCGGTATCGGCATCGGGTAAAATTAGTTTGAAATAGGGTTGAAGTCAACCAAAAAAATCCTTAGTCGACCAAAGTCCTGTCCTGCGCAACGATCAGTCGACTAAAAAAAAAAAAGACGCGATGTTTTGCATTTTGATTGAACATCTATTAAACAATTGTCATTAGAGATGCACCGATTACAAGTTTGACCTGCCGATACCCATTTTAGCCGATTCCGATTTAATTTTTCCAAACCACTTTACAGCGCACACAAATATTTATTTTCTATCTTCTCTTTAATAGAACATTTTGCAGAGAACATTTTTTGAACAGATAATCGCTATAAAATAGAACTATATAAATGACTCCTAGTGTGGGAAATTCACACACATCTAAAGTGCAGTGTTATGGAAGAACCATTTCCTTTTCACATCCAATATCCAATAAAAAAAAATTGATATATTTAGCAAACTAAACTTCTGTATGAAAACAGGTAATGGCAATAAAATAATATATAAATAACAAATAAAAATTAAATAAATATATCCTTGCAGTATAAAGATATTTCTCTCTCTCTCTCTCACACACACACACACGCACACACACACACACACACACACACACACACACTCACAGGCCTATTACAATCACTTGTATATCAATGGCAAGTTATATTTCTCAAGCAGTTCTTCTCTCATCTGACACATGTCCAGCCAAGCTAAACAGGACAAGTGGAGCATGTGCAGGGAAACGATTGGGAAATAATAAAAACAAGTTTAAATGGGTAAATTTTCTATAAATATTTTTGAGTCTTCATTTTCTTTCTGACATAGCCTAGCCTACTTCAGTTCTTGTTAAAACACACCAGACATGCAAATTCTTTGCATTTTGGGCACTTTTTTGGATGAAATCATATTTATTTTGTCCATCAAAAGTGTGCTTTCACTTAAATTGAGCGCAGCAAAAATAGATTCGGCGCCGAAACCCGCGCTTCACTGTTGCTCCCGCGACGCTCCTGCTCCTGCTCCTGCTTTTTTTTTACTGCAAAGTGAGGAGCTTTGTCCTAGGTCTATAGTGACAGTCACAATCGCGCACCTGACCACACACTACAAAAAATATAACTTCTAAAACTGCCAAATAATGAAAAATCCTAACAAAAGCTCTCGTTTATACAGGCTGTATATTCTTCTTTACTTTCAAATCTATGGGTTAACTTTTGTCCAGCCGATCTAGGCGTTTTAAAACAAACACACAAAAAACCCAAATAGCCTAAAAAACAATCCTAATAATAATAGGCTGTATAGTAGGAAGGGATATAGGTTTATTTTCGTTTTGTTACATTATTTAGGCTATTTTCAAACGTGTCAAGTGTACAAATAAAAACAAAAACATAAGAAAACACAATCCATTGAATCAGCATAATAAAGCCATTAACCCTCTGAGGTCGGCTATCGCGCCGGCAAATAAAATGTCTGTATAAGCATATTCTAATGAATCCTTACCTTTTTTAATACGTATGATAAAATGTATACTTTTTACAAAGAAATACACTTGAAATATTGTTAAAATTGTAATTGTTGTTGTAATTGTAACCTATTTGTAATTGGTTACAATTTCTAATTGTAAAATATGTATATATAGATAATTTCTTTTGTCCTTGCATTCTTTGGGATCCTGTGACACACCTGTGTGAAAGGGCTAATTAATATGCAGCTCATTATGCGGCACATTATCCGGCCTTTGTCTTCTCAGGTGTGAACACGCCTCCACGCATATTGCCTTTCCAAACCAAAGGTCTCTAATAAAATTTAAATCAGTGTATGTTTTTGTGTAAATGATTAGGCAGGATGATTTTCAGATCATTTTGAAGCAAAAATTCTAGGCAACAACACTCATTAGTCAGTCTTATGGACACATATTTAGTATGTGTTTTGTGACCTTATTTCAGACACTAAGTTTTAGTTTTTTCAATAACCATGCATAAGCAATATTCTCTCAAAAATACAAACATGTACGTACATGTTGCTCAGAAATTCCGGTAGCCCAGTTTGTGCTATATTGAGTGAATTTACACCTTTGCCATTAAGATGTTTATAAATAACTGAAAAAAGCACAAATGTCAGAGCATGTCAGAACACCTCAAGGACCCCAAAAACCCTTAGACCGCAGAGGGTTAAAGGGGTCATATAATGCCATTTTTGTACAAGCTAATATGATTCTTTAGGGTCTAAATTAAAAGTTTGTAATATACTTTAATTAAAAATTCTCATTAGTATTGTAAGATAACACTTATTTTACCTGGTCAAAAACAGCTCTGTTTACAGCACGCTGTTTCAGTGCATATGCCTTTAAATGATAATGAGCTTTGCTCACCCTGCCCCTCTGTTCTGTGCGTACACCGTTTGTAACACAATAACCATAACGCGTTGTATAAACATGGGATTATGAATTCTATTGAGAACGTCATACATAGAAAACATGCCGTAATGTCCCCTGAGTGTAAACCTTAGACGCATTCATTGTGAAGCGTGCAGCTAGCGATTTGCAAAGATTAATATAAATATTAATATAAAGTTTAATAAAACGTTACACTCACTTCAGTTCTTCTGGAGGTTCAGCAGGAACACGAATATCTGGTACCGATCCTTTTTTCATGAGCAGCTTCTTAGCAAAACCAGCTTTATACTGATCCTCGTTTATAAAGCAGTCTGGTGTGAGAAATGATTCGCGCAAACATGAGAGCATTGACGTTGCTCGTGGGGAATATTCCCTTCGAAAACAAACTCAGCCACTGCGTCTTCAGCGGTTCGGATTTAGGAACATTAAAATGACTGCTGTGTTCGTTATTACACCCAAGAACAGAACACCACAATCGCTTAGACGCCATTCTGCTCATAGACAGTGCTCCAGCATATCAACAATGACCACGCCAGTCCGCGCAGACTATAATTGACAGCTCGCTCACGAGCGAGGGCGGGTCTGTGTTGAAACGCTGCTGTCAATCAACAATCGTGGGAGGGGCGTCCGACCGTGTGACGTCACACGGTCGAACGGCTCGATTTGAGACGGGAAAACATATAAGGAGATTAAAAGAAAAACACTGGATGGATTTTTATCATTATATGATGGTTGTGTAAAGGCACTGCCAACACACATTTCAGTACAATCAACTTGTAAAAGTGCATGTCCCATTATATGACCCCTTTAAAGGGCCTGCTCACATATCGCGTTTTTTGCGCGCTCAAGTTCGTTATTTCAAATGTAGGCGCGCGGTATGCGTGCTCATAATGGAAGCGACGCACTCGTTTTTTCCAAGCGCGTCCGCGCCGCAGCAGCAGCGCAGCCAGCCACAGGTGCGGTTCCCGAGTGTTCTACGTGGTGCGCTAAACTGTGGCGCTGTTACAAAATAGCCTAAATTACAGCATTTAAAGTTGGGGATAAAACATAGGCTAATTATATTTAGAATACAGTAATATATAACTGCTTATAAAAGGAATAAATATCAAGGATTAAATTAATGAAAATTTCTTTCTATTGAAAAAAAAAAAAAATGCAACTGGTCGACCAATGAGAATGCGGCATCGACCGATTAGTCTACTAAACGACTAAAGTTGACAGCCCTAGTTTGAAAATATTGAATATCGTCCAAAATCCAATATTGTGCTTCCCTAATAATTCTGTTTAAATAGTTGACAGTACGTTACCATTTTCAGAGATAATAACCCTACCCTTCCAACAACTGTTCTGTTAAAGGGTTAGTTCACCCAAAAATTAAAATTAAGTCACTAATTACTCACCCCCATGCTGTACCAACCCCGTAAGACCTTCGTTCGTCTTCGGAACACAAATGAAGATATTTTTGATTAAATCTGAGAGGTTGATCACTCCTCCATAGGCTCCCTAAGGGAATGAATCCTGATGGCCCAGAAAGTCAATGAAGAAAATGTTTAA